>JAANYP010006955.1:837500-1071396 GCA_020465985.1 Centrapalus pauciflorus | reverse complement strand
TTTACAAGTATATATGACACATTTCAACCAATTTCAAGCGATAACAAGTATATATATATGTTGCATTTGGTAAATAAGTTACCTCAGTAGGGCGTGATGATTGAGTATATCCTTGACTGGAAGTCGACATCCCAGAAGGTTTATATCCAATTCCTTTAATATGTCCCCGTCTAGAGCCCAATACCTTCTCAAAAATGGCTACTTCGTCGACTGGGGTTGGATTCAATGTTGAGCTCGATCGTTCGTATTGTTCACCAATCTCACGCAATAAGGAATTCTGTATTTCATAAAGATGATTAAATAGATTGGTGTACTATTAAATTTAAAACAAAACACAATAATGTACTTCACATTCAAGAATTAAACATCAAAATTAAGCTCAATAACTAAAAACTTACATAATTTTCCTCAGCTAATGGTGTGTCGAATTGCCCTTCTTTATTGACATGAGCATCACGATAAACTTGGACTCGATTCATATTCTGCTTTTCAATAAAACTTAGATTATACTTTAAAAACATTTAAATACAAACATATACATGTATATATATAACTCTTAATCGTAACTTACTTTTTTGTAGCATGTGCTACTATATGAGCTTGTCCCTCCATGATTTTTGATAACTTGTTTCGCACGATTTAATTTATTTTGCTCAGAACGGTTTTTATGCTTGTCTGTCGTGAAATAGTCCACACATTTATTCCAATTTTCTTCGGACATAGCTTCGGGAGGGCTAGCCCTTGCTCTCTCTATATCATCATACCCTCCTACATTAGAAAGTATGTCTTGGCATCTGTTTTGCGGCCTCTGTAACGAGTAGCAAGCATATGCTCAAGGCCTTCTCTCAACCTGCATTGTTGTGGGTCTTCCATCACCCCTTGAATATCAAAATATGGCTAAAAATGAAAGTAAAGTTAGAAAGTTAATTAACAGTCACTTATATGAAATATATATAAAGAATAATTTACCCGAAGATGCTCAAACATAGCATTCTTCTCGGCAAGAGAGACCTTTTTCCATGAATCTCTATCCAAAGTGATGTCACGCCATATATATGAACTAGCCTCGCGAATGAAAAGATCATGTAACTCGCCAACAGTAGTGCCAGTGTAATTATCAAAGTGCAAAGGTAAAGGAATCCTCCCGTTTTTCTCCCAGGTGGGTGTGAGACCAAGGTTTTTAGCCTTGCCTCTACGTCGAGGTGGTACAACTGCAATTATAGTTAAAGAATATCAGTCACAATAAATCATTTTAAATGATTGAATACAGTTAAAAGATTTAATTACCATCCATCTCGTGTTGACCACGACCACGGCCACCTGGAGGTGGTGGATCCTCTCGGCCATCTCCGTCATGGCCTCGTGGCATCACATCAGCCATCATGTACAAGATGATAAACCAAACAAATGTCATACCTGAAAATTAAAATGATATAAAATACACATATACAATGCAATTTACTTATAACATAGTAACAAAAACTAAATATATTTCTATTACAATAAGTCGAATATAATTATAATAATAAATGCAATTTACATACGACAAGCATATAATTGCACCTTAAAAAATAACAATCATATAATTTTTTCAAAAATTAACAACAAATATATAATTAATCCATAAAACGAACCTATTGAAACTAACAACCAAGACAATAAATCCAAATACACACTATGTGTGTACCTAGTTTTACAGAGCTTGAAACAAAAAGGATCTTGCTTGATATTAAAACTAATAACAACGACAATAAATCCAAATACACACTAATGTAATTTAATGTTTTACTTTAAAATTATACATACATACACTATAATTTTAACAAATCTACGTATTTCATCCTAAAATTATACTTGCACATCTTAAAATTTTGACGTATAATTTAAACAACGAATTTTAACAAATCTACACATTTTACCCTAAAATCACACACACTAACAGTTTATCACTTTAACATTATATCTACACACTAACAATGTTAACAAATCTACATATATATTATCCTAAAATCATGCATACACACTAAAATTATAAACACACATACTTTAACATGTATAAACACAATAATACGAGTTATACCCTATCGCACACAAATACACACTAATACACAAATATAGAAACATCAAATACACACTAGTACATCGACTAATACACAAAATACATTCAAATACACACACTGATACACAAAAACACACTCTACTATACATTTAATACACACATACACACACTAATGCACCAGATACACACACATACGGGGAAAGAAATGTACCTTTCGGAGAGAAATAGAGCAACGCCTGAGAAGCTGCGGAGAGAGAGAGAGACGGAGAGTAGCGCCGGAGTTGGTGCGGGAGAGAGAGAGTAGCGTCGGCCGGAGATGGTGCGGGAGAGAGAGAGTAGCACCGGCCGGAGATGGTGCTGGAGAGAGAGAGACTAGCGCCGGAGAGGAGAGTCACAAAGCACACCGACGAAAGAGAGGAAGCAGCAGCCGATTGATAGAAAAATGGGGTAAGGGCTGAAAAGAATGAGGAGAGTTTGGGGGGAAAAGGGTTTATGTTTTCCCGGTTCTATTTTCGTGGGCTTTAGCGGCGACACCATTAGCGGCGACATGGGGCAATAGCGGCGACACAACGCGCGTCGTTTTTTGTCGCCGCTATTGCCCCATGTCGCCGCTATTTGTGTCGCCACTAATACCCAGATTTCTAGTATACATTATTAGTGTGAACATATATTCACAATAGTGCAGTTCATGTGAACATGCACGTTTCACATAGTTCTAATATGTGTTTATTTGTAAATTTTTACAAGTAGTCTTGTATTATTAATTTAAACGTGACTATGAATAAAAAATTTCAAAGAAAAATGGTTTTAAGTAAACCCATATAATTGCAAACCTAAATTTTGTTGTAGAACCAATCTTGTATTAAATTAATCTAATAGTATTGATTAAATAGTTCAAATGTGAAATTAGTGAAAATAAGATTGACATTACAAAAAGAAAAATCATATTTCTTTAAATTAAATAATATTAATATGTTTGGGTTTCTAGAAATACCATATTTTTCTCATAAACATGTTTAATTAATATTACATATGTTATATAAATTTCACTCAAATTCACACTTCTAAGTGCATAAAATCACGCATCACATATATGTAATTTATGTAAGTGTACATTCACATCATTTTTTAGAAGCTATGAAATGTGAAATTTACATATTATCTTCGTAATATTAATTAAAACATGTTTATGAAAAAAATTAAAAAAAGTTTTTTTTTAAAGTTGGTACCTTCTGGTGCACTGCATAATGAGTGGTACTCTCTCGAACCATATTCTTTCTCTCTCTCTCTCTCTCTCTCTCTATATATATATATATATATATATATATATATATATATATATATATATATATATATATATATATATATATATATATATATATATATATATATATATATATATATATATATATATATATATATATATATATATATATATATATATATATATGTATATATATATATATATATATATATATATATATATGTATATATATAGGGGTGAGTTCAACGGAAAACCACTATGCACCTAAAAACTATGGAAACCTACGAATACCGTCCGATTTGGTGCATTTCATGAAAAACGCGGTGGCTTGATCGTAAATAAGGTGATGCATCACGCGAGATTTTGATGTATCACGCGGGGAATTTGATGCATTTGTGGTGGTGCAGTGCGGTTTTCACAAGTTTTCAGGTGTATGGTGGTTTTCCATTGAACCTCCCTCTATATATATTCTCTCTCTCTCTCTCTCTCTCTTTATATATATATATATATATATATATATATATATATATATATATATATATATATATATATATATATATATATATATATATATATATATATATATATATATATAATCATGTTCATCAGCGTACCTATAAGATTCCAACGTACCCTAATATGAATGATCATGCACATATATTTTTTTTAATAGACATGTCTAAGACAACATCATAGGACTTTTTTTGAAAATAAGCAACATCATAAAGATTGTGAGTAGTAAACAAGATCATGTGAATGGTGTGAATGGTCATTCACTTGGATAACCATTTATGTAAGTGAATGTATGTGAAATTTATATATCATGCGTATAACATTAATTTAAACATGGTTAAGAGACTGAAAATAAAAAAAATTTTAATGTTGGTACCTTTGGGTGCATTTGACTTCGAAATGTACTTTTTTAAACCTGACTCTCTCTATACACACACAGATATATATATATATATATATATATATATATATATATATATATATATATATATATATATATATATATATATATATATATATATATATTCATTTGTTCAGAGTAATCATTCACACAATTTTTCATCCAATCAACTGATTAAATTTTAGAGTTTTAATATAAAAGAAAATTTTAAAACCATTATAATTTATAATTGCGTTAGAAATTGAATATTTATTAATTTATTTTGGTCGAAATGTATTATTTTAATTGTTTTTTCGTTTTTTATAATTTCAATATGTGCTTTTAAAAATTCATATTATCAAAAAATCGAATACCTATTATAACGATTGAGTATTGAAACCAAAAGTTATAAACCATGTTAAAAAACGAATATCGAATTTGAAAATAGAAAACTAAAAGTAATGAGTGATAGAGTCGACATGAAAAATTTTACACGACTCAAACCAATACTAAAATAAATGAGTCAATTAGGTTTGTATGATTTTAATACAAATACGGCAACCGAAAACACGATCCGACTTATACTATATATTCATTTGGTGTAAAGCGCAACCAAAAAGCTAACTCATTACTTTTAATTTATGCCTCCTGAATCCGAACAATGATTGCAAATATAAGATATTAGTTGTTCAGAAATCGACAAGAAAAGAAACAAAATCCTAGTAGTTCCTGAGCGCACTATTGATTATTAATTGAATTGCAATAAATAGTTCTGTAATCAGTTAGTTAGACTAAAAAACAAACTCCCGTTTGTTTCAACCGACATTCTTGGCATGAATGCTAGACCTGCTTTTAACATCATCCTGCATACAAGAAAGAGTGTTTGTCTTTGTGACTCTCTCTCTCTCTCTCTCTCTCTCTCTCTCTCTCTCTCTCTCTCTATATATATATATATATATATATATATATATATATATATATATATATATATATATATATATATATATATATATATCGCACCAGAAGGTACTTACCTTGATCTGTATAATGCTAATTAAAACATGTTTATGAAATTTTTTAAAAAAAAAGTTACTTTTAAGGGTGATACCTTCTGGTGCGTTGCATAATGGGTGGTACTCACTTGAACCTATATATATATATATATATATATATATATATATATATATATATATATATATATATATATATATATATATATATATATATATATATATATATATATATACATACATACATACATACATACATACATATATATATATATATATATATATATATATATATACATATATATATATAGTTCGTGTGAGTACTTAAAAAATGCAAGGTACTGTGAGTACCTGTGAACATATGAGTTTCGGATATGAACATTTTCTGAAAAAAAGTTTTTTTTTTAATTTTTTTTCATATTCATTTAGATACAAATAATATAAGGCTATTTGTAAAAAAATTACATACATTCATACATTCTAGCATCTTAAAAGTATTGTGAACGTCAAAATTTTATGTGAACATGGATAGTGTGAACATACGTTCAAAATTATATATATATTTAATATGGTTCGAGAGAGTACCACTCATTATACATCGCACCAGAAGGTACCACCTTTAAAAAAATTTAATATTTTTTTCGTAAACATGTTTTAATATATATAGAATATGGTTCAGTTTCATATACACACGTTATTAAACATGTCCAATCGGGGTTTATTGTGTTCTTAGTCGCTTTTAACCGTTTTGGTGATAAACGAATATTTGGCGATATTGAACACGTTCAACCGTGGTTTATTGTGTGTTTTCAATGGACATATTCAGTATGGGTGTAATGAATAATATTAACTGAAATTGAGATTTTAATGGGATACGCAGAATCTTCGACTCTAATTTAAATTTTTCAATACCATTTTTACCCCCAACATTAATTAATGTGGGAAATAATTTTAAGCAGAATGTATATTATATTTTAATGATTTTAATGATAAATGATTAGCTATAAATTGTTCCCCGGTACTTCAGTCTAACATGGTACCCCATTGATATATATATATATATATATATATATATATATATATATATATATATATATATATATATATATATATATATATATATATAGGGTTCGAGATGGTACCATTTATTATGCAGCGCACCAGAAGGTACCACCCTTAGAAAAAACTTTTTCAAATTAATTTTTCAGAAACATATGTTAATTAACATTATGAAGATAATATGTAAATTTCACATACATTCATATCTCATAGCTCCTAAAAAAAGATGTGAACGTACACTTACATAAATTTGAATATATGTGAACATGCATTTATGTGATGCGTGATTTCATGCACTTAGATTGTTCGAAATTGTTTGAAATTTATATATCATCTGTGTAATGTAAATTAAAACATGTTTATGAAAAAAAATTCAAAAAAAATAATTTTAATAGTGGTATCTTTAGGTGCCCTGTATAATAAGTGGTACTCACTTGAACCTAAATTTCTCTCTCTCTCTCTCTCTCTCTCTCTCTCTATATATATATATATATATATATATATATATATATATATATATATATATATATAACATTACAAAATATAAATTTTGTGCAAAACTGATGATACATATATTCGATGTTGAATATTTTAAAATTTTAACGGTTATTCGATGTTAATATACAAAATTCTGTGAATTCAATTATTCAAGGTAGAATATTCAATGGTTGATACATAATGTTGAATATAAAAAATATTTTGAAACTTTTAAATTAATCGGTCATATTTTAGGTTACGAACTAAATTTAGGTTCTGCATTGATCATATATTATAATTCTTGATTCGAGATTTGATATAAAAATTATTTATTATTAAACAAAAAAAAAATTATACCATAATTTTTTTTTATTGTTTTCAAAACGTGACTGATAATTTTATATTTTTAAAAAAAAATTATTATTCAAAATTGAATATTCACTATTGATTATTCGATATTGAACATTCTACGTTTAATCCTTTGAAATATATATATTCAACATAGAATAAAAGTTATATATTTAAATATATTCGACATCGAATATATGTGTCTATAGTTTTGCATTAAATTTAGATACTGCAATGATACTAAACAATGTTTATAATGATCAAAGGATGTCAACTTTTGATGAAACTGCATCCATCGATTAATCATATTTTGTGTTTGTTTTATTGGTTGAAATAATGTATGACAACATATATGGCCCTTTGAGCCGGAATATTTATCCATATCCAATGCTACAACTACAAATTGTATAAAAATTTTAGTCACTTTTTCTGCGTAAGATCTTTGGCATTTATCATAATATCATGTGGGTTCTCTCTCTCTCTGGCATGTATGTTATTGTTCTGCACTTGACTTCATTTGTCTTTCTAATAAAAGAAAATAAGAAATAATTTTTTTTTTTTATATGCAGTGCAGCAAATCACACCACATCACATGGTAATTCAACTTAACATTTTAATTATAAATATATCGCATTAATTTGCCACTTATAACGTGCAGATTTTTTTTATTGATTTGAAATGTTTGATCTCGATTGCTTTTGAAGATGCGCGCCTATTAATTTATTAATTAAATGATTCGTATCCTAACTTCTCATTTCTCACAATCAAACTAAAGATCATAAAGGGATCCTTCATCAAAAGCATTGCGTGCATAATGTCCGTCAACTAAGCCGAACTGATTGGGCATGTATATCACACGTCTAGGGATATTGAGAATTTGGACCAAACCAGCCGGGCCGAAAAAATCGAAAACCAGAATTAGGGAAATAAGAAACCGAAAATGACCCAATGTTTGTAATACGGGTTTGGTCCGGTCCGGTTTTTCGGTTATTGGACCGGGTGGAACCGTTACAAGTTTAAAAATGTTTTAATGTTTTGCTTATCTTTCTTCATCAACTATTTCTCTTTATGAAATTATCAAGTTTATCGCATTTTCTTTGAAGAAAATAAAATATCAAACATACATTACTTATCTTAAGTTCTCTATATTTTTTATCTTTATAAAAAAAATATTTACATCGTTAAAAAGACTAAACATGATTATACACACACGCACGAAAAAGTTCAATAACTATTACATATACTTTTTATATGATGTGGAAATAATATTTAGAAAATTTGTTTCTTTATGGACAACAAAAAATAATAATATAACATAAACTTTAAAATTGATAACATAAAATTTAAATTTCAGTTTGGAATGGGTTAAAAACCGAAAACCGGTGGACCGAACCTCGAAAATCGAAAACCGAAAATAGTGATTTTATAGAAACCGAAAGCGGACCAAATTCATTAATAAAGGTTTGGTCCCGACCGATTTTTGTGGTCCAAATGTTCACCCCTAATCACGTCAATAAGTGGGTGATTCATCTTAAGGATTGTTATTCAAACCTCTTTTTACTAACTGCATCTTTTTTTAACACGTCACATCAACTCTATTAACCAATCACAATTAACAAAAAAATTATTAAAGGATATATGCTCGTCGAAACATAAAAAAGAAAAGGTGAATAGAATTCCCCAAATGCTTATTGTTACCTGATCCATCTTTTTTTTACAAAACAAGTTGCATAAACTTAGATTATTTATTGAAAGTATGTATTTATTGCATATAAACAGGCCAGTGATGCATGCATTCATACGGCCAGGGATTATTGAGTTCCTGACCTTGTACGTATTTAACTTCTTCAGTCAAATTTGGTGGGTCAAATGGTGACAAATTTAACTTTGATTTTAGTTAACTAGTTTGTCTTTTACTAACCAAGTTTAAAAAATTAATAATCATATGGCTTTTGAATGATGTTCAAGTGAATTATTATTATTTGGGTGAAAAATTGATAATGTCCAAATTGATCTGCTATAATTAATGGTTTCCGGATAGTACGTTATTTAAGTCATGTACGTTGTGTATACTTGAAATAAATAAGGTCAACAATAAATAAATTAATATGTAATTTGTGCATAAAATGAATTTCAGTATAATCTTGTGGTTAGTTCAATACGTACTTTTACAGGTAAATCTTCAATGATGTAGCTAACTTATCGAAGTTTGTAAGTATTGCATTAACCTATAGCTATGATATTTTTTATTTAAAATATTTCAATAAGTTGACATCAAAATAGTATTCGATGTAAACTACAACACATACAAAAAAGACTATTTACTTTGGTAGGATCATAGGATCCCGATCTCGATCTTTTGAAATCAAAACGATCCTAGGTAAAATCTTAAATTAAAGAACCTTGTGTGTGTAGTCAAGTTTTGTAGGGTCATATGCATCGGGAACCTAAAAAAATCAACCACAACTCTTAGATTAAATACATCATTGATACATCACGCGATGCGTATATACGGTATGCATAAGAATATTTTGGAAAAAATAACATATCTACTCAAATGAATTTTAATTTTAAATTAATTGAATATTCAATCAACTAATTAAACAGTAAATGTTATATAAATATAATTTATACACTTTTAAAATTACAAAATTTAAACAAATTCAAAAAGATGATTAGATGTCGATGCAGCTAATGTTTATCGTTTAATTCGTGATACATCTCCGTCATATTCATCCTTATCTTCGGTCATTGTCATGCAACGCGTTTGTCATCAACGTGTTCATCAACATGGTCGGATGCATCGTGTTCATCTTCGGCCATATCATCCTCATCTTCGCCCATTATTTTGTATCATCATATTTCTATCGCGGCCGGCCCTGAGGGCGCCAAAAGGGGCGACCGCCCATGATCCAAAATTCGTAGGGTCTCTCATTTTACAAATTTTCAATGTAAATAACATATGATTGATTTTTTTTAACTTATGGACGGAGAGTCACGATGGGGGAACTCTTTAACCAACCAATCATATTTTGTGAAAATAAAATTTTCAAGAGTTCCCCCATATTTTGTGAAATAATTTTTTTTTTTAATTTTCAATGTAAATAAAATAAAATATGATTGATTTTGAATGTAATATTTTTTTTAAATAAAATATTACTATTTTTTTTAACTTACAAAGGAGTCACGATGGGGGAACTCTTTAACCATAAAAAAAACATGTAATCAGTCTCAGTGCTCGAATTAAAAATTGGAGTAAACGTCGTCGTGTGTTGCAGCATGTTAAGCGTGCCATTCATATAATAAAAAACTCTAATTTTAACGTCATCATAAAATACCACAAATAGAAACGAAATAACTTCTGAATTAGCTTGTTTTTATTATTTAATTTATTTAAGAAGGCCTTATATAGAGACAAATTACCCAGAATAATACTGTAATCAGTAATTAATTAATTACAATGTATGTGATATAATAAAGATACGGCACAAAACCGGCCTTTTATTTTAGAATAACTGGCCACATGTATATATTTTGATCACTAATTTTGACTATGGTTCTGACTATTTTCTAATATTGAATAAGAACCTATATGCGATGTTGAATATACAGTTTATAGTGTTACTTCGACATTCAATATTTCGTTATTGAATATTGAATTTACATCTAAATTACTAAATTACTAACTTAAAAAAAAAAGTCATTCATATGTAAACTCAATATACGATAGCTAAATATTGAATGTCGAAAAAACGTTGTAAATCGTATATTCAACATTGTGAGTGTGTATACACACACACAGACATAAATATGTTTAATATTAAAAAAGAGTCAAAACCTTAGTAAAAAGTGATGGTCAGAGTTGGTTGTCTAGAAACTAAAATTAATTTACATTTAATTTCATATCACCATTTTATCCTTAAATGTTAAATTATAAACTTAAGATTTATATTGGTTCTACACTAAATTAAAGTTCTGTAATAATTGTGAACAAATAAAAGAAATAAAAGAATACATGTAATAAAAAAAATACACATAATCATTCATATATATCAACAAGTGTTTGTAACATGATTCATATAATTCAAAAGGTTCATAGAAGTGTTTTCAACAAGATTCATAACATTCAAAAGGTTCATAGTAGTTTTTATAACAAGATGCATAGGATTGAACAAAATTCATAAGATTCGACAAATTCATAGGATTCATAAAATCCACAGGATCCAATAAGATTAATAGGTTAATAAAAGAGTTTGGTAGTATTTTCAATAAGATTCATAAGATTCAAAGCTATTTTATGGTTGTTCACAACAAATAAAAAAAATATTTTAATTAACATTATAAAGATTATATGTAAATTTACATTCACATTTTCAAACTCTTTAATAATGATGTGAACGTATACTTACATAAATTTGCATATATGTGCACGTACATTTATGTGTTGTATGATTTCATGCACTTAAAATGTGTGAATATACATGAACTTTATATATTATATGTGTAATGTTAATTAAAACATGTTTATAAACAAAATCTTAAAAAAGTGTGTGTTTGTTTGTGTGTGTGTATGTATGTATACTAGTTTGTTAACTCAATGTATTATACAGATAATTTCAATAAATTTGTACTCTTAACACTATATAAACTTAAAATTAAAAATTATTATTTAAAATTTTAATACTAATGATATTAAATATATCTTATTATAATTAATTTATGTATAAATCCTTTAAACAAAAAAAAATAATTATCAATTTATAAGTTTATTATTAGTATTATTGTTATTATTATAATTATTAATCAAAAAAATCTTTTAAATATTGTTCGTTGTGATTTTATGAGATTCAAATATCTAACCATAATCATATCTTCAAAGTAATTTGAATTAAAAATTTTAATTTAATATTGAAATACTAATTAACATTTGTGATAAGAAGAATATATGTCACTTGACATCATAAGAAGAGGACAAATGATATTTTAGTTACTATTTTAATAATTTAATTTTTTTACATGTAATCGATCAAGAAGAAAATAATTCTAACATATTAATTTGTAATACATCGATCTCTCCAAGTGATTCTATTGAACTATAAAAGTAGTTAGATGCGAAAGTCGTACTCTTAATATGGAATAAATAATCTATTCAGATTTCCAAATGCGTAAGCGTAATTAAATGTGTGTTATGATATAATATTTTAATATTTTACTAGATTAATACTCATGTATTACATGGATTGATATAAAAAATTAGTTATACATTTAAAATTTATAAAGAGGTGTAATCCCTTAAGACCCTTTAATATTTTTTAAATTAAATACAATAAAACCAATAAAAAGATGACACATACAAAATCATTGAGTCAATGGTAAGAATGATGGCTTTAAGTCATTGTTTACTTCAAAAAAAGACGGTGAATATGTGATTCAAAATATTTGAATTATGTAGTATTTTTATGGTTCTTATATATGTGAATTAATTCAATTATTATCTTCTTATTACTAATTCCAAAATTTTAATTCTTCATTCTGTTTTTTTTTTATTATTGTGTTATCATCAATCAACAAAATAATTATTTATATTTTTTTTATTTTATGAAGTATATTATTTTAAATTGTATAACTTTATTAGAGACTTTAAATAAGACCATATATAAGTTTTCTTATTGAAGATGTTTTAATTAATAATAAATTTTTATTGCCAAAGTGATTAAAACTTGATATAACAATTTCAGCGTCAACTGAAAATATAAATCGTTAATTAAGATTGTTTGAAATTAATTTATTTTAAAGGATAAATTTTGCAACATTTAATTTTGAAGTTTTAGAAAATATTAGTATAAATTTTTATTAAAGAAAATACATTTGAAATTTGAATGATTATTTTTTTAAATGCGTCAAAATTTCATACATAACATATAAAGATTTAATAACAAAATGTTTTTCAAATTTGTCGTATAATAAGTTATTTTATTATTATTTTATAAAATTATTTATTCTTTCAGATATTTAAATTTGAAATTATTATTTTATTGATCTTTTAAAATTTTTTATTTTACTAAGTGTTTAAAACTTATTTATTCTTTGAAATATTTAAACTTGAGTTTCTTATCTTATAGATTTTTAAAATCTTTTATTTTAGCTTGTTAATTTGAAAATTTTTATTTAAGTATTAATTATAGTTTCAATTAGTTTAGGAAACATTAATAATAAGTTTCAAAAGTTCAAATTAAATGAATTAAATGATATCCATGTTACTAAAATTAATGTAATTCTTATATTTGGAAAAAGAGCGGGAAAATGAAAAAGTAAGATATTAAGATGATGACACGTGACAAGAATTGTTCTCATTTATTATAATAAATTTGAAATTATTATTTTATTGATCTTTTAAAATTTTTTATTTTACTAAGTGTTTACAACTTATTTATTCTTTGAAATATTTAAACTTGACTTTCTTATCTTATAGATTTTTAAAATCTTTTATTTTAGCTTGTTAATTTGAAAATTTTTATTTAAGTATTAATTATAGTTTCAATTAGTTTAGGAAACATTAATAATAAGTTTCAAAAGTTCAAATTAAATAAATTAAATGATATCCATGTTACTAAAATTAATGTAATTCTTATATTTGGAAAAAGAGCGGGAAAATGAAAAAGTAAGATATTAAGATGATGACACGTGACAAGAATTGTTCTCATTTATTATAATATATAGATTTCCCGTCGAATTTAACAAAAAAAATTAGATACAAAAGACATACTCATCATATGAAAATAGTTTGAATCTGGAGATTTGTATCTAAATGTGTGAACAACGAGACTAATTAAAAATTAAATACGGAAACGAAGTCGTGCTATTAATTAATTCTGAATTGAACTTTTGATGTCGCGCAGTCACATTTAATGAACATGTTAAAAAGAGTAAGGTTAGATTTTATCTATTTATTATTTTTTCTTTTTTGAACGGCAGACTAACCTAGTCTTAGATTACCACAAGATTTACTTTCACCACCTAAATATCAACTTATCTATTTATTAGAATTGAACTTTTGTGAGCCTACACACTCAGGGTCGATAGAATTATTTGTAGGACGCTGAGACAAAATTTTAAAAAAACACCATATATAAGTTTAATGAAGAACTAAAGATTCATGTGATAGCCATTAGATTAAGTCAATCTCATGATGCAATGATATAATAATCATATTTAAACATATTATCAACATCATTTACCTTGTATTTTAATTAGTTTTTAACTCGAAATACGTGATAAAGGTACTTAATTTGTTCATTTTTGCGTTTCATAGGAAAAAAGTGGTTTTATGCAAGGAACGGAAAACGAAGGAAAATCGGCCTAGATTGAAGCACCGATTAGTTCCTATGAATATTCCAGAAGAAAAGAGGCTTATTTGATGATTTTTATTGTCTACGACCATAGAGCGTTAATGCCTATGACCATAAAGGCTGCCAGGAGTGACCGGCCTAGATTGAAGCACCGATTAGTTCCTATGAATATTCCAGAAGAAAAGAGGCTTATTTGATGATTTTTATTGTCTACGACGATAGAGCGTTAATGCCTATGACCATAAAGGCTGCCAGGAGTGACACCGTTGGCTATGACATTGGTTTGACCAAGTCAAAGAGCCCTACGATCGTAAAACTTAAGGCATGTGGTCAAAGGCGGTGCAAAATCAGTATAAATCCGCTAGATGAGGCCAAATCAAGAATAGAAGCTTTGGGTTCGATTTTAGCACACATTTACGATAATTTTCAGTATTTCGTCGCATATTCAAGTAAAGTTAACGTAGTTTTAGTTGATAAATCATTCTGAAATCGATATTTAAGGGATTAAAACATTCAGTTGGCGGTAATCATTGGTTTTTCGTTACTTTTAGTAAGATTTAGGCGTTCCTTTAATTCTGATATCATAATGACTGCTTTTAGTGTAAGTATCTTTTATGTTTTTATTATGAATCGTGTGTAGTTTTATTGTTCACCGTTTAGGATAACGATTTCTATTTGATTGATATTTTATGGATTGATTAAAGGTTTTTGAGTTTAATACTGAATCGTAGATTAAATCGTGTTAAGAATAAGATTTTTATCATCTTTTTAGCATTATTTTGATTATAAAGGTTTGATAATAAACTTGCATTTTAATTAAGTTGATTAAAGTTTGTAACTTTAAGTGTAAATCTCGAAGTTTATTGGCGATTCGAGCATTATTCTGTTGACAATCGTTTGATAAATTGCAAGATTAGAAATTCTGATTTTCATTTGTTTTTATACATAATTGGAATGATAGAATTGATAAATATTAGGAAGTTCAATTTCAAAGTAACTTGATTCGTCACTTTAGTCTTTGGTATCAATTAGTTGATTTTAGCGCTTGTCGTGTTGATAAGTTAAGTGATTGATATTGCGATTTGATTTGATTAATTAGTTGTCAAACTAGGGCTCTAAGTGATAAAATGTATTAATTAATTAACGGGTTGAACTCATTAATCGGATCTTAATTGTTTTAATAATTGGTTAGGTCGTCAATTTCTTTTATAAATCGATTCGTGAAACAACTGATCATAGTTATTTGAATTCAAGTTGGTGACATTTTTTCAATTAAGAGTTTCGTGCATATTATTTAGTTATCGGTATTTGCTTTTCTCTGTTAGTTAGTTTAATTTTTGTTGCTATTATTTGTTTCTAACTAATTCGAAAAATATAACAAAAAAATAGAGTTTTTAATTTTATTATTGCTGTATTTAGTTTGCCTTAATTAATTAATTTATTTATTACAATTACAATTAATATTTTTAGTTTTTAATTTCTCAAAAACTTAACTAGCTAAATATTCATTTAAGTTGTAGTATTAGAGTTTTTGTTCTTTATCTGCTCCATGTGATCAATAAATTTTGGATGTTTCTTGAAAATATATTGAACATGATTGATACATTGTCAGTTGTATAACATGTACTTTAGGTTCATTTAGTAATTAAAACCCGAACCGTGTTTTGGTTGTATCATGTAACACGCTTAATGCATCTCGTGTTGCAACATATCAGATGCATATAGCGGAACGTAGTTTAGAAAAAAAAATATATGGTTTAATCAATTTTATTCATATTAATTTAGGCCTTGTTTGTTTTTCATTAAAAGGAGCTTAAAAGGGTCTGAAGTCTAAACTTCAGATCTTGAATAAATTAAGATTGTTTGTTTAGTTTTTTGAGTTAAGAAGTTTCAACCTCTGAATTTACCTTTTAACTTTAAGAGGGAGGTTTAGGTCTGAAAAAAAAGTAGGAATTATCTTCTTTTATTTTTAGTTTGCAAACCCTAAAGCTATTTATCATATTAATTACTATGAAAGAAATTGGGAGTTATCTTCTTTTATTTTTAACTTTAAGAGGGAGGTTCAGATGTTTTGTATCACGAAACAAACAATCTTAAGATTATATCTTAATTTCAGATTTCACATCTTAATACCAATTCTTAATTTCGGATGTGGTTTTTAGATTTCAGACATTTAACCTTCTTAAAACACAAATATCACTTTAGTATTCCATCAAATAATTAAATAATAAAAGCTGAATAAATTTAATTAATACATTTTTTAAATTTAATAAAATTTATACAAATTAAAAAAAGATGATGAAGATGTCGATGCATCTCTTGTTCATCATTCATCATCTTCGTATTCATTGTAGGAAGCATCTTCATCGTGTTCATTGATCCAATAGGCACTGTGTTCATCATGGGCGGATGCATCGATATCGTATTCATGGTCATATGCATCTTCATCGTCGAACTTCTACATTTTTATTTTCAAAGTGTTTATCGTTCCAATAAATCAGATGCATCATCTTCAACGTGTTTGATAATGTAGAATTCATAATACATCTCTAGTTAAACGTGTTCATCTTTAAAGTTGAATTGCATCATCATTGGCATCATCTTTATGAACCACATCATCATCATTTATTGTATTTATGAAACAAACACTCATTATCAGCGTCATCATTGTGAACGACATCATCAACGTGTTTGTCCAGGATGCATCATCTGTTCCAATGTACATGATCAGTTCATTGTTTGAAATGTACAAGAGCGTACACCATTGGTTCCATTGTACATCATCGGTTAGCGATGCATAATCTATTCCAATGTACATGACCAGTTCATTGTTTGAAATGTACAACAGCGGGCACCATTGGTTCCAACGTACATCATCGGTTCCAACATACATCATCAGCCCAAAGATGCATCATGGGTTCGTCGTTCGTCATTTGAAGATGATCCATTCATCGGTTGAGCGTTCGTCATTTGAAGACGATCCATTCATTGGTTCATCATCTAGAACTCTCTACACTACAACAAAAATGTTAATTGTACACATTATTTTTACACGCTTCTAGCAAGTGCATAAAATTTTTTTATTTTTATTCGCACTTATAAGGATGTAAAAATTAGTTACAATTATAAGTGTGGACAAATTTTAGACAACAATGGAGTTTTTATACTCAAATTTGTATTTAAAAAAGTCCGTACTTATAAATGTGAACAAACTAATAATTTGTCCACGCTTAAAAGTATGAAGATCAATTTGTCACACCTAATTTGTCCGCATAAGAGGAAGCGTGAGAAAACTGAGTGCGACGAATTGATCTCTACGCTTTTATGTGTTAAAATATTAAAATTTGTTCACACTTATACATGTGAACTTTTCCTTCCTTATAAATTTATATGTGATAATTAAGATGATATATATTTTCACGCATATTAGTGTAACAATCTTAAACACATTTATAAGTGTAGAAAATTTACTAAATTTTTACGCACTTTTAAAAAGCATGTAAAAAAAGATGTGAACAAAAAATATATTTGTTGTAGTGCTAAAAATCAATTATGAGGTGTCATTCAAAAATCTTTTGGGAATATTTTGTTTTTAATTCTATTGAATTCGTCAAACAATCTTGTTAATGGGTATTTACATTTCTTTACTTGGTTAATAATGCCATAAAGACTTTCGCATAATTTTAAGAATGATTGTTATATAAATAAATTCAATTTTAATCTTTAAAAAAGAAATCACTTTTCCAAACTACCATTAGTATACATTTTTGGTTCTCTGGTGTGATACATGATGGTTTTCCATTGAATCTCAATCACTCTACACGCACACACACATAAACATGTTTAATTAACATTACAACGATGATAAATAAATTTCACGCACATTTTCACATTCTAAGTGTATGAAATCATGCACCACATATATATACGTTCACATACATGTAATGTAAGTGTATGTTCACATTATTTTTAAGAAGTTAGGAGATATGAATGTGTGAGAAATTTACATATCATCTTTATATTGTTAATTAAAACATGTTTATGAATTTTTTGTAAAAAGCTTTTTTAACGGTGGTATCTTCTGGTGTGTTTCATAATGAGTGATACTATTTCAAACCATATTCTACATATATATATATATTTCTTATAACTTTTAACTTGAAATACTTACAAAACTAGTTTTGTATTTTAGAAATTAAATACATATAACATTTAGTTTGTGATATTTAACAAACATACCAAAGTGCATCCCTTAATCAAATATTAAACTAGATATTAGGATTCGGTATAGATGTATGAAACCCGAGATATACTCTCGGTCCGGCTACCTTATCTATTCAATCTAATATATTAAAAAAAAAAACTAAAGATACAAAATTAATTAGCATCGTCAAACTAAAGTTAATATAAAATAAAAGTTCCAACTATTTTTAACTTAATTTACAGAAATATTATATTTATTACAAGTTGAATACAGAATAAATAAATAAATAAATAAAATTGCAAGGTTCGTTGTTCCACACAAGTAGTTCAGCAAAGACTGCACGTTTGAGCTTCGAGGAAACGTCTAAATAGTCAAAAGGTAATTCTAGGGCACATGCTTGGTCAATAAAAGCTAACAATGCATCTTCCCTTCCTTATTAATTTGTTATATATATATATATATTGTAACTATATTTAATTATTGGCATGCATCTCATCTAACTATATAAATACTCTATACATCTCGCCATTCTAAATCCACCACTCTCTTAATTTCAAACTCCAAAATAATCTTTAATTTCTCTGGAACCCAACTCTAATTTCCACCTACAGGTATTCATCTCGTCTCTCTCTGTGTGTGTATATATATTTGTATATATGTATGTATATCAAGGTTAATTAATTTGCCTTAATTACTTATAGTTTGAAATTGAAACTTAAATAAAGTTGTCTTAATTGTGCAGGCAGCAGCTTTTGTAAGATGGGTTCTGGAGGCCGTGCAACAGTGACAAATAACTCCGGCGAGGAAGTTGTGAAACGAGCCCCATCGTCCAAACCACCATTCACTCTTGCTGATATAAAAAAAGCCATACCACCACATTGTTTCAATCGATCTCTACTCCGATCTTCTTCCTACCTTTTCGTTGATCTCTTTTTTTCTTTCTTGTTCTATTACGTTGCCGCCACATACATCGTCCATCTTTCGACCCCTCTTTCTTATGTGGCGTGGCCGGTTTACTGGATACTCCAAGGTAGTGTCCAGATGGGTTTGTGGGTCATTGGGCATGAGTGTGGTCACCAAGCTTTTAGTGATTACCCATGGTTAAATGACACAGTTGGTTACCTTCTACATACTAGTATGCTTGCTCCTTATTTCTCTTGGAAATACAGCCACCGTCGTCACCATTCTAACACTGGGTCACTCGATCATGATGAATCTTTTGTCCCCAAAAAGAAGTCTAGCCTAAATGCTTTTGCCAGAATGCTCAACACCCCACCTGGCCGTCTCCTCAGACTTGTGATATTATGCACCATCGGCTGGCTCTTGTACGTTTGTTTTAATGTTTCTGGACGGAAATATGAGAAATTTGCTAACCATATCGACCCACAGAGTCCTATATATAACGATCGTGAGCGCTTTCAAATACTCCTAACAGACATCGGACTTGTTGTAGCAAGCTATGGGGTGTACAAAGTGGGGTTGGCACAAGGGTTCACTTGGTTGGTCTTGGTCTACTTTGCTCCATTGGTTATCGTTTATGGGTTCCTGGTGGTGATCACATGGTTGCACCACACCCACCGATCGTTGCCCCATTACGATTCCAGCGAGTGGAACTGGTTGAGGGGAGCTCTGTCAACAATGGATAGAGATTACGGCATTTTGAACACGGTTCTTCATCACATCACGGACACGCATGTGGCCCACCATCTGTTCTTCACCATTCCTCATTATAATGCCATGGAGGCCACAAAAGCAATCAAACCCATCTTAGGAGAATACTATCAGTTTGATGACACCCCAATAATCAAAGCTATGTGGAGAGAAGCTACCGAGTGCTTCTTTGTTGAGGCTGATGAAGGTGACGACAAAAGTAAAGGCGTTTACTGGTTCAATAATAAGATGTAAATTGCTTAATTTGTAATTTCTGGCATCATATATATCGGTAAAAAGATCGATGATGCCAACGACTGTTTTCCTTGTACGTACGTAGTACTGTTGATACATACGCGTGATCCTATACTTTAGAGGATCGATGCATGGGTTCATTAGTCTCTTAGTCATCCTATACGATCCAATCCAATGGCTCGCAAAATGTTTTTATTCATTAAACCATTTCAATTCAATATAACGATATATTTATTTGAATAAAAGTATGTTGGTCCATTCATATATATATTTATATGATCTAGCTCTCTGTGTGAATCAATTATGTTATTATTGTTTAATTTATAGGTTGCATTAATTTTTGTTAAATATTACAAGAATTTAATTAAAAATATTGTAGATATATATTATATATGAATAGTTTATATTACTAAATTTATTATCGTAAACATGTGTTCAACTATTATTAATTACACATTTATTTTTTTTTAAAATTGTATCCGATCTTTTTATTTCATATCCATATCTATATATTTAATTTAACTTTTTCGTATCTATTACATAAAATGAATAAATTAATAATTATCTTAATAAAAAGGGTTTATTATGAAAAAAACCAACATGTTTTCACATTTTTTGCGTTTTCGTCCCTCCATGTTATTTTTTGCCATAAAAAACCTCAAGTTATTCTTTCCTAATTGGTTTAGTGAAATTTGGACATTAGAACCCGGTTTTTCAAGTTTTTAAAACCCGGTTCACAAATTATAACCGGGGTCTAATGTCCAAAATTTCACTAAACCAATAAGAAAAGAATAACTTGAGGTTTTTTATGGCAAAAAATAATATGGAGGGACGAAAACGCAAAAAACGTGAAAACATGTTGGTTTTTTTCATAATAAACCCTAATAAAAACAAGGGTTTCGCTAAGAAATAAAATTATTACTTATTTTAAAGTGAAATTTATATATCTTTTCGTTTAAACATACTATTTATGTCAATTAAAACCTGGCACTTGTTATATGGAGTTTAGCTCGAGCTCTTTCCAGGAACTATTTAGCTATTGTTCTATATATATATATAGAATTTTGAAAATTGATGAAAATTAGATCCACTAAGGGGATGTTTTATTTGTTGAATTCAAAGAATCTGATGGAACAAAATGAAAATTTTCATTCCAAAGTTGTGTTGGCTAGCCTTTTAGAGGAAAACCGGAAGTTGTGATTGGAAAGATTCATGAGGAGATGATAATGTCATTTCGATCTGTTGGGATGCAGAGAATGTCAATTCGTTGGGGGCATATATTCTAGCAAGGAAGCGATGGGGAACCCAGTCATGAGTGTTAGTTAGGAGGTAGAGAGTCCTGGAGCGGCATCAAGAGCACATGCTAGAGTGATGGGTTTGGGAGCTGAGAGGAGCGTCCTGGGACGCAAACGTGAGGGTGAGCATCATGTTCAATTCCTTATTCGTTTCCTTTGGTTTCCTGCTAAACAAACACTTACGTGACAGATTTGATTCTCCAACGTTCAATTCTTTATATGTTTCCATCATTAGCAAGATTTCATTACATCAGAAAATTTCCGTAAATCTAACACTTAATATTATATGAAAAATTAGTGTTTGATTTTAGTTTTTCTATAAAATAAAATACAATTAAAATATGGATGTCCCCATATGAAACTTCATCAAATGATCGGGGCGATTTATTTCTAAATATCATTCTTGAGAAGATGAGACAATTGAAAATATGTATAAAGATGAAGATCAAAGTTAAATAAAAAAAATTTGCAACAAACTAAGGTAATTAATATGAAACACACGTCCTTTTCAAAAAAAAAAAATATGAAACACACGTTACAGAATTTGTGACACACTAAATTTTAAATAAATATTTAATATCGTATATTGTATTATCCAATGAAAGATGATTTTTTATAGAAATTAAACTTGTAAGTTTTTAACATCAAAAATAAAATTGATCAAAAAACCAGTGAAAAAATGACGATTTTCTCATAATTTCATCATTGTAAGAAAGGAGATAAGAAATCATCTTGTCATCCCACTAAATCAACCAACACATCTCACCATGGTCATCATTTTATTCCTATTAATTTTCTATTTTTAAACACAAAAGATATGGCATCCCTATTGTTTTAATCAAATATATATCTCATACTTCCTTTCTTTATAATTGTAACAATCTTTTTGAATCCATCACAAAAAGGAATTAGTAATATTTTCTTGAATAAAATATTAGTATGGATAACTTGGGTATTTCCACCAAGTCTCAAAGGATTATTCTTCATTAAGGTAATTAATTATCATTCAATTATTATCGCATTTCTTGTTGTGATATGATGTCGAAATGGAAATCTAAACCTTGTTTAAAATCCGTATTTATGATCATCGAATCTCTACGCTCCACATTTGTTTTAGGTATTGAAATTGATAAGTTATGCTACAATTAAGTTTATAAACATGTTGACAATGTTATTTTGTGTTAAAACCGAAATTTGGTTAAAGTTGATTGAAAATTGAATTTATGCAAAAAATGATATTTTATTGGAATTTGATGAAGTTTATAGGTTAATTACATATTAATCTAAAGTTAAATTATACGAATAAATAAAGCAAACGTTGGTTGATGAGTTTTGTTGGACTAATTACACACACATAAAACATTTTTTGCTCTAAATATATAATGTGTGATTTTAATAACTAACCAAGATTTATTTTAGAAAATTTGATTAGACACATTATAATAACTTTGTCAATATAATCTATAGCTTTATTGGGAACCAGTTCATTAACAAATTCAGAGTTGAAAGTGAACAATTTATTATTGAGCTAAAATATTAGAGTTTAATAGTTATTGCTAATCATAAATGAGACAAATACATAGTTCAGATGTTTAGTTGCAGAATTGGTCATTTCGTCTCATTTTATTCTAAATTACAATTATACTATTATTTTTAATAACATTTTTGGCTCCTATCTTTCCATAAAATTTGTTTTTTGATTTTTTTAAATCTTAAATATTATTTTAATAAATGATGATTCAATTAATTAATTATTATTAACATTATTTAAAATATATTTATTTTTTATTTATTAAAGTTATCCTTATTTATTTATATATTAATTTATTTTACGTTTCAATTATGTATTTAATTTATTTATTAAATTTTTATTTGTATTATCTTTCATTATTATAATATTTATATGTTTTTTGTAATATTTTATATGTTTCCATCCATTTGTGTCGTTAATATATTTTGATTTCATCAAATTTTTTTAAGGAAAATATATAAAACTTTAAGTTTATATATAATGAACTATATAAACTTAACATTTTACTTTTTGACTTATATGCTCTAATGTAACAATATATTTATATAAAAAATAGAATATTAAATTTAAATCAAAATATTTAAATTAAAAAAAAAACAAAATACCATATTTGAATCGAAATAATAATGTAACAATTATCTAAAATCAAATGAATGAAACCCTAAGTTTATATATTTCCTTAAAAAGGTATAATGAAATCAAAATTTAATAACGTAATGAAATAAATAGATGAAAGCATATAAAATACAAATAAACATATAAATATTATAATAATGAAATGTAATATAAATAAAATTTTAATAAACAAATTAAATACGTAATAGGAACATAAAATAAATTAATTAATAGATAAAAAGTGATAATTATATTAAGTTAATAAAAAGTAAATATATCTTAAGTAATGATAACAATTAATTCATTTGTTAATTATATCATCATTTATTAAGTTAATATTTAACATTATAAGCAAAAACAAATTTTATGAAAAGAAAAAGACCAAAAAAGTTATTAAGAATAAGGGTATAATTGTCATTGAGAAAAAAAAGTGTACCATTTTTGCAACTAAACAGCGCAAATAAGAACCGTTTATGCAAAATTGAAATCACAATGATAGAATCTAAAATTGTATGTAAATCACGTGAGCCGTTTTTGTAATTTACTCAAAGATCTAATCTTCATAAAGCACCTAAAGCTAAAAAGCAAGGGAGCTGGAAAGCTGTTTAATTCATGGTATTCGATACATGTTTATTTAAGCCATTTTAAAATGAAGAAGTCAAATCTCGATAGAAAATGGACATAAAAAATGAAGATCTTTTTCCTCAAATTCCAAAAATTGGGTATTGTTTGGGTTGGAATTAAGGGTGTAAACGAGACGAGACAACTCGTGAACTACTCGGAATCGACTCGTAGAATAATCGAAATTGACTTGCAGTTAATCGAGCTCGAGCTCGAGCTACTCGAGTAGTAATCGAGTCGAGCTCGAGTATTAAAATAGTCTGCTCGATAGGCTCGCGAGCCTAATCGAGCTTAAGTTTACAAGTTTACATTATTACCCTTCAACTATGTAATATTATATTTTTATCACTTTAATATAAATCAAACCATATAATCTTAAACCTAAAATTACATTCTTATATTTTTACAATTATTGCTTTTTGGGATAAAATTAGACTGAATATTTTATATTTATATTTCGATTTCCTTTATCCTGAATTTAAGCGAGTCGAGTTCGATAGTATCGAGTAGTTTATATAGTTGAGCTCAAGTTTCAAACTAAGGCTCCATCGAGCTCGAGTCGAGTTTCAAGCTCGAGTTTTATTGTCGAGTTCGAGCTTGGTGATACTTGACTCGGCTCGATTACACCCCTAGTTGGAATATCGTAGCACAAGAAGAGTGGCGTTGGGTGGATCGAATCTCAAGACCATGATGGGCTTTGGATAAGTGATTTTTCTTGTTGTATGTTGGTTTGACTTATAAATAAATTTGTTTAAAAAAAAATACGTGCAGAAGTGTTGGGATAATTACTCAAAAAACCTCTTAACATGTCAGTTTTTTGTAATTAAAACTCCAAACCATTTTGCGTTGCATAGAAAACCCCGAACTAACTAAAAATCAGTAAATCAAGGTTTATCAATGGGTAACCGCTTGAAACCAGTTATTAATTTGGACCGGTAAATAACCTACGTGGAATAAATTTAATTTTTGAAACCGGTTGCCAAAGTTAACAAAAATGTTGTTAAATGCTTTTAAAATACGACGTATATATATACGTTGCTGATTATATTGTCTAATTTAATGACGACTTTTACTGGAAATTTTGTTGTAAAAAACTAGCGGGTTCATTTCCTTCTTGTTTTTGCAAATTAGCGACGAATGTAGCAACGAATTTTCGTTGCTAAAAATTATAATAACTTTTTGAGCATTTTGTTATTGATTTCGTAGCTAATTGAAGATATTAGCAACGACACATGCATCGTTAAAAAAATCATTGCAGTTTGCGGATTTTCTAATACTGTGTATGTTTCTACACCTAATATTATACATGACAGCCATACAAAAATCATCACAAAATTTGCCTTTAAGCAGTGAAATATTGAGTAAAAGATTATAATGTAGCATCTTGCTATAGTTTTCGCAATTTTGTTGATTTTCTTTATAAGGAAAAGTAAGGTCACGTTACTTGATGAAAACAGAGATGTTTTCGAATTTTATGATAACATGTTTATTTTTTTTTTAAAACTTCATTTTCTAAAAATTTGCTTTTTCAATATTTATAACTAAAATGTTGAAAGCAGTTTTTAATTTATTTTCAACAATTTTCTAATTTAAATGAAAAAAATGAGGTTTTAAAATTCCAAAATCATATCTACAGGGTTTGTTTGTAGAATTTTCACTTGTTTTTGGGGGAAGTAAATATGAAATATTTTCTTGAAAATTAAAATTGAAAACTAATGAAAAATGTTCATCCACTAATTAACATGGCAAGCTTCCACTTCTTTCAAGCAACAACGTTATTGTACATGTTTACTATATGATGTTACATTATTTTACGAATGTTTTAAAGTCGTTGATAAACAATAATTAAACAATTAGCAAACCAGCTATTCACAAAAATTGCAACGATCATAGTTGTTTATAAAAAGCCTGTGTAAGGTAATCCTCGTATATATGATTGGTAAAATTAATCTAAAGACGACTCAGTCAGTTGGAGTAATTATAGGTAAATTTTATCAATTTCTAAAAAGAAAGAAAATAGAAGATATATAATTAAAAACATAAGTAAACAGAGTATAGTTGTTAGATTAATTTTAAAAAACAATGAGTAGTCAGTTAAAATACATTAACCCTTCAAAATTAAAGCAACTTCTAAGCAACAACCAAGAGCACACAGTGGCGGCCAGTGGTCAGTCAAATTTATAGCCTCTTTAGTTTAATTTATTGAATTAAAATAATATTATTCTCGACGTCTTTCGATATAAATACCAAACACCCACTCACCATTGTAGATCATCAGAGCTTTAACATCTCTCTGAGCATACACTTGTACACTTTGTTTCTTAACATAGAATCGAAGTGAATAAGTTTGTGTCTTAAATAAACATATAAATATATATATTTATATATTTAGAGCGGCGGAAAGAGAGATGGGTTCAGGAGGCCGTGCGACGGAGACAAATAACTCCGGCCATGAAGTTGTGAAGCGAGCCCCGTCGTCCAAACCACCATTCACTCTTGGTGATATAAAAAAAGCCATACCACCACACTGTTTCAATCGATCTCTACTCCGATCTTCTTCCTACCTTTTCGTTGATCTCTTTTTTTCTTTCTTGTTCTATTACGTCGCCGCCACATACATCGTACATCTTTCAACCCCTCTTTCTTATGTGGCGTGGCCTGTTTACTGGATCCTACAAGGTAGTGTCCAAATGGGTTTGTGGGTTATTGGGCATGAGTGTGGTCACCAAGCTTTTAGTGACTACCCATGGTTAAATGACACCATCGGTTACCTTTTACACACTGGTATGCTTGCTCCTTATTTCTCTTGGAAATACAGCCACCGTCGTCACCACTCTAACACTGCTTCACTTGAGCACGACGAATCTTTCGTCCCCAAAAAGAAATCCAGCCTAAATTCTGTTTCCAGAGTGCTCAACACCCCACCTGGCCGTCTCTTGAGGCTTGTGATTTTATGTACTATTGGATGGCTTTTGTATGTTTGTTTTAATGTCTCTGGCCGCAAGTATGACAAATTTGCCAACCATTTTGATCCAAAGAGTCCTATTTACAGCGACCGTGAGCGACTCCAGATACTCGTCACTGATGTAGGACTTCTTGTAGCAAGCTACGGGGTGTACAAAGTGGGGTTGGCACAAGGGTTCACCTGGTTGGTGATGGTCTACTTTGCTCCTTTGGTTATTGTTTATGGTTTCCTGGTGGTCATCACTTGGTTACACCACACCCACCGATCGTTACCCCATTACGACTCCAGCGAGTGGAACTGGTTGAGGGGAGCTCTGTCAACAGTGGATAGGGATTACGGCGTTTTGAACACGGTTCTTCATCACATCACGGACACGCATGTGGCCCACCATCTGTTCTTCACCATTCCTCATTATAATGCCATGGAGGCCACAAAAGCAATCAAACCCATCTTAGGAGAATACTATCAGTTTGATGACACCCCAATAATCAAAGCTATGTGGAGAGAAGCTACCGAGTGCTTCTTTGTTGAGGCGGATGACGGTGATGACAAAAGTAAAGGTGTTTATTGGTTCAACAATAAGATCTGAACTCTGTAATTCTTAGCTTGTTTCAGTTCATATTGTTCCAAGAATATATGCATGTGTACTAATTAATTAAGCTTTTTAAAGTATTGATTAATCCAATAATTTTGGTGTAAATTTGAAGCCCGTATTTCGAATTATGAATCATTAATTGCTAGCTTACGTTGAATCTATTTTAAATTTTAAATTTTATCATCATTAAAATAATATGACGATCTAAATTAAGGATCAATATATAATTGGGATATCTTGATTCTTGAATAATCATGTGCATATATTAATTAATTTTACAGTTTCTTTAAAGGTGACAAGGCCGGTATCATGCCATATATATCTAGCTGTGTTATCTCTATTTATGAATAATAATAAAATTGAATTTTGTAGTTTCTTTGCGTTTTAGATTAACTATCTATTCATCCATCGTCTATCAAAAGTTATTTAAATGACTTTTGAAGCTAGCTAGTATGTGTAACGTATAATCCAAATACGGAAAATTTTAATTTCTATAAACTTAATAAATTAAATAACTTACAATTGTATATTAAGAATATATATATATAATGGTTTTTACATTTATCAAATTGGTTTTATCGAAAATTTAATATATATTAATTTTAATTTTTTTAAGGTGTTATCTTGTCATGTATTATTTATAATTATGTTGCATGTTAAAAAGTTATTTGTTGGATAACACTAGAAAATAGTTATCAGTTTATCACCACTATATACGCATAAAACTAGAATCACACGTAAAATTTATAATCTAAAAAATTGTCACATGACACTCTTTTTATGTGTATATCTCTTCATGATTTTTTTATAATTTTAATCTAAACAAAATTAAAATAAATCTAAATATAAATATTATATTATCAATACTCATTTATAGCTTCATGATCTATGGAGTACCATCTTTGACTGGAATACTGGAAAATCATATTAAATGTACATGTTCATTACGGTAAAATGTCAAATTTAATGCACAACTACAATATAGATATGTTCAAATGTGTATTATTATTGACTAGTTCACATCATTTACATGTTCATTAAGATAAAATGTTCAATTTCATGCAAACTAACAATATGCACATGTTCAAATGTGCAATATGCATGAACATGTGTATATTAAACATTTTTGCTTGAAATTAAACATTTTGTCATAATGCAATTTTGAACATATGTATATTATAATTTTACATTAAGCTTAACATTTTATCATAATGAACATGTACATTTGATATGGTTTTCCGATACGCCAGTTTAATATAGTTTTTCATGGATCTCGACCTCTTATTTATACATCTTTTTAAAATATCATAACATCAGTATAATCTAAACTAACTTTAATACTACATCCGAATCTTATCTTTTACGTA
Organism: Centrapalus pauciflorus; assembly: GCA_020465985.1. Lineage (NCBI taxonomy): Eukaryota > Viridiplantae > Streptophyta > Magnoliopsida > Asterales > Asteraceae > Centrapalus > Centrapalus pauciflorus. The sequence goes on along the minus strand of JAANYP010006955.1, from coordinate 1,041,840 downwards.
TTAATCTATATATCTAATCAAAAATATATTTATATAATCTTATTAAAATATAAACAGTTAATAAATACAGATTATAAAATCAATAGTAAAAGTATTATTATATCAACAACTAGAGGTGTTAAATCATATCCATTCAAATAAATGGACCAAATGGTCTGATGATCAAAAGATAAAATTCTTATATAATATTGAAAATTTATACAAAAAACAAATTATTTAATACATAATTTTCTAGGATTTAATTAAAAAAAAAACTCTCTAGTTAACTTATTTACTACAGGTTATTTTGACTTTTCAAATCATTGGTTTATTTGGTCAAAATTGTCACATCCATCAAGTATCAACAACATTTATCTATATATCTAATTAAAAAGTTATTTTTAACATCAATGTATTATTTTATGATTTAAAAAATATATTAAAAATAAATTCAGAATATACAAACATTGTTAATTATTTAAGATGTAGAAGTGATACAACATTAATAAAAACATATTGCATAACATTTTTAATATATATATATATATATATATATATATATATATATATATATATATAATTAAAAAATAGCTACTATACACGTATATTTAAAAAGTTAGATACATAATATTTATAACAAATAACAATAATATTATTGTAATTTTTAAAAAATTAATGTATGTATCTTTTGATTTTAAATTTATATATATTTTATTTAAATAAATTTTATTAAAGATATTCACGTAAGTACATCTGTTAATAAACTAATCAATGATAAAGATGTTGAATGGTTAAATTTTAATAATGTACTTTTAGTTTTTAATTTTTTCATGATAGTTCTTAAAATGATTGTTTGTTAATTGTTATAATGCTAGTTTTTTAACCCGTATATAATGCGGATATTTTTAATAATTATTTATTTTATAAAATATATATTAAATTGAAACTAAAACGTAAAATGTATAAAAACAAATTTATATGTAACAACTAGTTATATAAATATCAGTCTAATACTCTAACACTTAAAACTTTAAAAAATAAAAATAAAAATTATAGGTCTTTTTATTATACGTGTTGAATAAAGATCCTTAATCAATATTTTAAAATACTTAAATTAGATTATTTATTGATCATTATAAATTAAATTTTTTTATAATCTATTGTTATAAAATAAATTTTAAATTCGATTTGATTAAGATTATATCTGATATTTGAGTTTAAAACTTTGTAACTTATCATTCATGACACGTGACACTATAAGTAAAGAGTGTAGTTACTTGTTTTTAGTATATAACTAGTTTATAAACTCATGTATAAAATTGGTATAAATTTAAAAATTTAATTTCATTAATCTTGTAGGATAATTTTTTAATAAATTTTATCAAATGTATAATATCTTTTTTATATAATATAATAAATATAAATATATAAAAAAAAGTTATCATTCAAATTCAAATTTGAGTTTTATATTAGATAAGATTTGGATTTGATTAGATGTACGTTATTTAAATTTATAAATAAATACTATTAAATGAGTAACTATTTTGCCACTTGTCATCCTCTCATGATGCCAAGTGGCATATTCTACATCTAACATTTGTCATTTAGTATTCCTAAATTAAAATTTTAATTTTAAATTAATTACAGAAATTAGGAGTGGATCCCACAAAAATCTCAACAATCAAGACCAAATTTACAATCAATATTTTTTAAACATATTATTTTCAGATTTATTTTACAAAAAAATTAATATATATAACTTTAGATGTATATTATTTTAATAAAACTAAGTTTGATAAAAGTAACCATGTAACACATGAGTTAATCAATCTATTCTGTTAAAAGGGTAACCACATGTCACTTAGCGATTACATATACTGTCATTTGGATTAACAAGGATATGCTATTTGTATCCTTTCATCAATAAAATAATAAAATTAAAGTAAATTATTTATAAAAAAAATCTTCTAATTAGAGTTTTAGTCTTGAAAACTCATAAATATCTCTTCTTATCTACTTGGTCACTTATCCAACATTGTTATCTTACTTTTAGATTCTTAACGAAGCTTTTCATCCTCAACTAAGTTTAAACTCAAGTATTTAAGTATCCCGTGCAATACACGGGTAATAAACTAGTTATTTATTATATGGATTGATTATAAATTTAAAAATATAATATCCAAATGGCACTAGGAGGTGATGCCACGTGGCAATAACAAATGACGACACATGACAAAATAGTCACTCTTTTAATAGTATTTATAGATAGATTATAGATAAATTGGAAAAAACAAATTTTAAAAGCAAATTAAATAGGAAATTGTTAGGTACACGTGGCAATCCCATGTTTAGACAATTGGCGCTCTATCGAGATGTCATGTGGCATCTAGTTACTCATATAATAGAATAGATAGATTAGTTATTAACTCACGTACTACGTGGATGTTTTATAAATACATGTTTATTTAAAATCTATACAAACAAAAATAACTTACATACAAAAATGTTTATTTTGCTACAAAAAATATTATTATTTTTTATAACTAACAATACTTTATTTTATGAATAGTGCTTACCGTGTCTCATTTTTTAAAACTTTTTACTTTTGTATTTCTATATAAATATAAAAATTTTACATTTTATTTTTACAAAAAACACAATTTAGAAATTTTATAAAACATTTTATTACAAATATTGCATTGTTTTTAATTTTAAATATATAAATAGTCCTATTTAGCTAAGATTAAGAGTTAAATATGAAAATTATTAAAATCATTTAAAAAGATTATTATTTTTATTTATAAGAGTTAAATTAGGTAGTACTTAATTATATTTTTTATTATTCTTTTAATATAAATAGGTAACTAATTAAGGAGAATTATATATGGAAATCTTTTAATATATATAGATAAATAATTAAGGAGAATTATATATGAAAATTGGATGGGAAATTTTTTTTTTAATTAAGTGGGGAACTGACACGTGTCGTTGATCGATTACACATGTAAATAGGAGAAAATGACAAATGATATCCTAGTTAAGTCACATATGGATATTATTTATTCTTTTTTTTTTTAATAGAAGAGATAGATTTATTATTGAATTAGTGATTTAATAGAGAATGAATGAATTGTCTTTATTAACTTTGTTTAAAAATTTATCTTAATTAGAACGTTAATTTTATTGAAAACTAGCACCAAAAGCTTCGAGAGGGAGCATTATATTCTCGATACAATTGGAAAATAATATAATTGTGCCCTCGATCTCATTTTATTATGGGTTATATGTAGCGACGGATGTAACTGTCACTGAATTTTTAAATAGTAGAGGCCAAAAAATTTTGATCACTAATTTAGTAACAAAAATTCTGGTCACTAAAAGTCTAAAATTTAAAAAACAGAGACCAAATTTTGGTCACTAATTTAAAAAATTAAAAACGAAAAGCTAGCTTAGGTTCATTTCAATGACCAAAAATTATGGTCAGTTTTTTTTAATTAGTGAGCAAAAATCATGTTCACTGATTTTTAAAACACGAAGAAATTCATACACGTCCTTACAAAATTTTATAAATATGCATGCATCCTTGTAAACTTTCTTATTAGATATATATCGTTCTAAACTTTTAGAACTCTCATATATGTCCAAATATCTATTTATATTATTAAATCATTTAAATATTCTAAACTTTTTTTAAATTATCCAATTAGTTCAATCTTCAAAGTATATCTCCTAAACTCAAACAAAAAAACTCAACAATTTTTTAAAACCCAAAAAACGATTGGTCTTTGACATGTATGTTGAATACTACACACATTGTATGATTATATATAATTGCACGCTTGACATCAACTAATTTAAATTTTAAATGATAATAATGTAAATAATGATTTAATAATATTAATTAGATATTCGGATATACATGAGAGTTCTAGAAATTTAGAAAGATATATGCGTAATTATAAAGGTTTGCAATTACATGTATGAAAATTCTTCATTTTGTTTTTCAACAAACTTGTAGATGCGTGTTCTTTGCGCATTGTTATTACTTATTAATTACTTCGAATTCAAACTTTTGATTTTCATTTCTTTTATTAAACTTGCGTGTATGTTTGAAAAAGAGAGAACGGATATTGTAGATTGGTATTTTAATATATACTATTTACAAACATTCATGTTCTATATACAGTGAAACTACCTGTTAGATAGTTAGCATAAGTAAACAACTGACTTTTTTATTACTTTATAAATAATTTTTAAATTTGTTTTGTATTTACTCTACTCCCTTTGTATAGTGTAGGATATCATTGTGTAATATCTGTATTTATATATTGTTGAGCAATGCAATACAATTCTTATGCGGTTGTCCACATAACATGGTATCAGTATATATCATATTTTTGTTTATCTATAATAACTTTCGATATATTATATTTTACTAAAACTCAAATATATATTTATGATCGCTTTATATTTATCTACAATCTGATATAAAATTTATTACTGTTGGAATTGTTTTCATTAAGCAGACAGATATAATCTGATTAATTATTTTATTTTATATATAATATATATAACTGTTTATTTTTATTTCATAACATTTAATATTATGTTTTATAAAAATTATCAATAATTCTACTTACAAACGCGGGGTTAATAATCGTTGAACAGTGAACCTCGCAGTCAGACTGCTCAAACTGATAAGTAAACAATTGACTTATTTACCGAATGAATCATTCAAGATGAAATTTTAAAAAAAATAATTTACATAAAAATGTACAAAATAACATTATAAGTTAATATAAATTGATATAATATATTTTATCAAGAAAAATTACAAAAACAATCATGTGACTAGATAAGACATCCTTTTAATAAATGAGTAAAGTTAATAACTCTTGATATATTATGTTTTATAAAAGTTTCACTATATCATTATGATCGTTTTATTTTATTGACATTTCGATATAAAATTTATTACCGTTGGAATTGTATTCGTTGAGCAGATATGTATGCAGCTGACTTAAATTTTTATTTTGTATATAATATATAATTGTTTTGTTTTTATGTTATAACCTTTAATATATATTTAATAAAAATCCACATATATCATTATGATTGTATTATGTTTATCTACATTCAGATAAAATATATTTTTTTCCGTCCAAATATTTATAAAATGAAAAAATATTTATTGTCGGTTATCATATCCCTGCAACGTAAAGGTTAAACTATCTCGTTTTAGTTAATAAGGCAACTTTTTTTAATATAGTAATATATATGATTGAGCAATTGATAAAAATTTTAATTTTAACTTACGGATTACGTATGCATAAATATAACATTTTAATTTGAACGATATACAAATAATTATATATATATATATATATATATATATATATATATATATATATATATATATATATTGCCGACGGAGCAGAGAGAAAAAATGATCACGTGGCGCAATATTAGTGGTAAAAATTCCGAAAATTATAGCTTATTTGGCGCAATATAATTGATTAAAATTCAGAAAATTATGGCTACTGATTTGACGCAATATAATTGGTTTAAAATTCCAAAAATAATGGGATTCCCCCCACTATTTTAGCTCGATGAGATTCCACATAATTATCAAGATTTTCTACATATTTTAATGTTTCTGCAATTAAAATATGTAGATTTTCCGGAAATAAGTAAAAAATGACAATAAAATTTCAAATTTTCACTGTTGGAAATCGTTGTAATTTGGTTTATGAAGTAAAATAAAAATAACAAATCTGATTTAATCCGCTAGAAAATTTCAAATTTGCACTGCTGGAAATAGATGCAATCTGATTTATCAAGTTAAATAAAAATAAGAAATCAAATTTAATCGGTTATTGTATAACTGAAATATTAAGATATGCAGAAAAACACTGGATAATATCATAATGCAGTAAAAAAAGACTCAAACTTGAATAATAAATATTCTCAGCTGCATATTTATCAAGTTATTAATTCTTTATATAATTTAAAACCTGATAATTATTATATGTTTATGTAACAAGTTAAATGTAACCAACTATGAGATAAAACATGTTTTATTGAAGTTACGTACTAATATATATTTATACACACACACACACACATACATACATACATACATACATACACACACACACACACACAGAGTCAGTAGGCATAATCAATATTGATAAAAAAAACTGCATCAGCAGTGTCTGCGTGAAGAAAACTACACTGCTTCAAGATGAACTTCACGTATGCTAATCAACCAGATGAAGAGTCGAAGACGTTTTCAACTACTGCAGAAAAAAATTGATAGTATCTTCTTTAATATTCTTTCAATATTTGAAAATGATGTACATATATACTATAATACACATAGCATATATATGTTTAATACTTATGATGCTGTTGTTTCTTCCTTTATTTCTGTATCAATTCAATGAAAACACACAGAGGTTACGAGACACACAAAATAGTCTCGGAGCCTGACATTAACATGCAAACACACATATTCAAACACATAATCGCACATTGCACACACTCACAACTCATATCTTTCTGTTTTTAACTTTTTTAGCAGCAACATAAGGTAGGATAAATGGCGATTGATACATAAAATTGATCAATAAACATCCTTGCTAATTAAGTTGCCAAAGGTCGAAGGCCATTTGACCTTCTTGCCCATTTTTACGGACAGAATTTAAGCTAAACACACCTTGACAACACACTAATACTGCACTTATTTTCTGTTTTGATCTTATTTTCCAGCAATAGAAATGTAAAGGTTAATGACAATTAATACTTGCATTTAAATCAACAAACCACTTAGAAATCAATTAAAGGTTAGGCCCAATGCCAATTGGGCTTATTCGCCAGCCATTTCTCGACAAAACGAAAGCTAACATACACATATGTAATTCACGCACAACACAAAGACTTAAACATTCTGTCTTTTATCTAATTCAAGCAGCAAAATAAAAAAAATAAAGAGCGATTTAGACACACAAATGGTCAACAAACACTCCAAGATAATTATGAATTCCAGATTGGCCACAAGCAATGATTATAATGATGGAAAATACTTGAGAAAAACATTTAACAAAATAGCAAGGTCAACAACTTGGCAAACTTTTAAAGAAGATTAAATTGAAACTAAAAACATGATATACGAGTAGTTGAGTAATACAAGTTACATAATTTTGTTCATGTAATAAGTGTCTTTCTTGTATTTGAATTGCATTGTTTTTTTTTTTTTATGTTTTAACTTAGTTTGATGTATATTTTTAATTTTAAACATAGAAAGGATATATCATAACGATATGTTGACTTTTACCGAACAAAATATAACAGTTTCAATAAAATATAATGTAAGGATTAAAATGATTAAAAATAATAATATTAAGAGACCAAAATTATATAACATGAAAATATAATGATTTTTTCAATATTAACACTGATATTTACGATAGATGAAACTAAGTTTAGATATAGCAAGTACAATATGAAATATATTTGATGTTGTATTAAAACTATTACTAGAATGTAAATAAAATAAACTGACAACCAAAATATATGTGCGATTATAATGCATTTTTATTAGAATATATAAAAAATAAAGCAAACTTAAGAATATCTTTAGATTTTCCAACATAAATTATTAGAAAAAAAAGTTAAAATAGAAAACTTATAATTTCTTATACCAATAAAACTGACAATAATGGAAATTATAAAATTTTAAACAAACAAACCTCAAATATAATTGCGTGTAGTAATTTTCATGATAAAGTTAAGTTCTTTTTTTCTTAACAAACAATGTATAAGAGAATATATGTATAGTCTTTCAGAATTAAATATTTTTTTGTGTAATTGTTTAATTAAAAAAGGATTAATTTTGAAATAAACCCGAGCACCGCACGTGTATTCAACTAGTTAATATGATTAGAAAAGGTCAACGTCAAATCATCGATCGGGTTTTGTCAAAAAGTACCGACTCCATGATAGATTGATAGGGAGTCCATTCTCCATCATCCGCACACATAACTTGACTGATGGGCATTTGGGCAAGTGTTTAAAGAAAACCGGAAATTCGACAATTGAAAATATAAAATCAAAAATTTGATTAATATAGGCAGTTGTTTTTATCAATTAAATTCGTTGGATATTTGAACCGAACCAAATACACACGATTATTTATGGGATTATTATTTGTAAAAATTCATGTAGCTCAAATTAAGAGGTGCCGCATATATCCCTTAATTAAATTCCATCTTAATTTTATTCTTTGCATTTGGATATATTTTCCAATTTTTTCTTTTCACTTTTTAAACTATTAAGATGTTTAATCCATAGTCATAATATATTGATTAAGTAATCAAACCAGTTTTATTATACGTTGGTGTTTCTGGGTTGATAGTTGCTCTAATTTGTAGTTTTATTAAGATGTTTAATCCATAGTTATAATATATTGATAAAATAGTCTTTTCATATGAAATTTTTTGTGTATGTCAATTTCTTGTTGTGTACAAATCACTTCCCATATTAAAATCAAATAAGAAAGTAGCTAGCGATTAAGATTACTGCTTTCTAAATTTTAGCCACTCACCAAACACACCATTAGCAAGAGGTACATCAATCTCCCAACCATTTTGAGAATTCAACCCAAACTTGACAAGTCACTGAACATTGAGTTAACAAATGATTCATGGTTTTTATGTTATTATTACAAAGAAGACAGCAAACTAAAAGTAAAACAATTTCTCTATGTTTCAATTTGTTTATGGTTGAAAGTATGTCTAGCCAAACTCGTCAAACAACTTTAAAGGAACAAGCTTGCTATAATCTAGAGATAAAACCGACACCACACAAATAATGTTTGTCAATTGATTTATGAATGGATCCAATGCCGAAAATCCCAAACAGAGTTTGTTTCTATCTAGTTCCCGTTAGAAACTTTGTTTTTTGATGAACGAAATTTACCTTTAGAAAAGAAATGCAAACAACGGGAAATTTATTATCATTTCACAATATTATATATTATCATGTTTTTGTCCAGTTGACGGTTATTTCAAAGATTTTTTTAATAAATAAGACCCTTTCGACCACGGTTGTTTATAACAAATCGGGCTGTAATATCTTTTTTATTATCATTTAAAAGTCATCAACCGCGGTTCTAAACCCGAGGTTGAATGCCTTATATAACCATTATTGAATATGTATTTTGTACTAGTGTTTATTAGAAATTAGTTTACTATATTATTAGATTACTATTATTATCAACTATACTTTAATAATTTTTAATATAATATTTTTTAGTTAAAGTATTATATTTTATCAATAATATATTATATTATAATATTATAAAATTAAAAGTTTTTTTTATTATTTATATTACATTTGTTATACGATTTAAACAAAATAAGATTTTTTTATTATAATATATTATAACAAAAAAATTTTAAACCTTTTTGTTTCTGGTTTATTTTCATCTTTTGTTTTTCAACCTTTTCATTTTAATTTTATTATGTTTCTTAAAATAGTTTAATTTACTTCAAATATGGATGAGTTACGCGAGAAAACTACACAACCATCATATATAAACCTGAAAAACCTAATCAAGCCGACATATCAAGTACTTGTAATAATCTAATAATAATTAGCAGCATATATTAATAGATTTTATTTATCAACCAAATGTCAATAATATGTATCTATAATGTAAAGGGCATGTAAATACTAAAATATGAATAAAAAATATGTCATTTCTCAGCCTTATATATATTTATATCACATGTTATTACTTTCTTTTGTAAGGTAACATGGTTTACAGAATAAAATTCAAAGGAAATGAAATTTAAATTTAGATTGTTTAAATTTTTGCTAACAAATTAAGATGAAGAGTTAAATTTTATTTATTTGATATCAAATTCTTTGTTTAACATTCTTTTCAACTCAAACATAAATTAGATTTCAACTCATACATAAATTAAATTCCAACATACATCATTAACCAATACTAACTATAGTTTACCATCATCATCAAACACTCTAATAACCAAATTTTAAATTTCAATTCTTTTGAATTTTATTTCGTGAACCAAATACCACCTAAATTAATTTTATAAATCACCAAAACAAAGACAAAAGAAGAGGCTCCATGACGGAACTACATACAAAAAACATACAAGATGCACAACCCAAAGCAAAAAAAAAAAAAAAAAAAAAAAAAAAAAAAAAAAAAAAAAAAAAAAAAACAAACAAACAAAGATAACACCAAACCAGAATAAAAAAAACCATCATCAATCTTATATCATATCCATCGATTACGACAAAGAAACCCAACTAGACTGATTCCACACACACATATGTTTAACAGAGTACCTATAAATATGCAGTGTATCAAAAATATACCTCCTTTAAAAATATTTTTAAATTTTTTTTTCATAATAATGTTTAAATAAACAATTTGTCAATATAGAAATATTTATAAAAAATCATAAACAAACACACTTTTAAAGTATGTGAAAATTTCAGTGAATGGTCGACCATTTACGAAAACTTTGTGTAAATGATGTATATATCACTCACACAAATTTTCATACATTCACGGGATTTATTTTTTATATATAAATGTATAAAAATATGATTCATTTGGTAAATATTTTTATAATATTCATTTAGACATGTCAATATAAAAAGACTAAGGTAATTTAATACAATGAAATTTAGAAATATTCTTAATGTTTATTTTTTTTTTTTGAAAGACAGAAATTTATAATAATAATAATAACGAGTTATCAAATACCCGCGCGTTGCTGCGGGGTCTAAATATTAATTATAAAAATAAATATAAAAACAAATTAATAAAAAAAAACTCTTCAAACAATTCAAATAACAAAACACAACTGAACCAGGATCGAAGAGTGGAATTGGAAAACTAATATAGATTCAAGAAGCAAGACAAATGATACTGTTAGTTGGTTCTTGTCATTGGTATTCTAGATTTTGCAATGCTAAAATTACAAACAATTCTTAAATCGGATCGGAGTTAGAATTAACTAATTAATTATTCATAACCATAATTTGAAAAATTGACATTGATTAGGTTTAATCATCAATTAATTTGTTGGTTTACGATCAAATCAAATAAATTTATAACGGTGATGTCTCTAATACATTGATTAGGGTTTGTCAAAGTTATAATAATATTGTTCAATGTTATGCATGATCATATTTAATACAAAAAGCTAAATACTAAATAGTTACATTTTAATTATAAAACAATTTCATTAGAATTTCTATTATGCATTTGAATAATAAATTTTTTTTTCAAACAATTAAACATAACATAATAAAAGACAACTTTAAATATAAGATAACTAAAATCATAAATTTAGTGTGTAAAAAAAATGTTGTAATAATATATGTTAAAAGAGGACCAATTTATTAAAATAAAAGGGATAAATAAAAGATAACATTAAGATAATGGTGTATTATGAAATTTAAATTAAAAATTAAAAAAAAAAAAAGCAATAGAAACGTGGGAGATGGCCATTGGGGTAGTAGATATGATAAATGTATGTATATATAATAATAATAATAATAATAATAATAATAATAATAATAATAATAATAGATGAATTAATTCTGCGAGATACAGAGCTAGGCTAACACCCTAAACACATCCCAACATAATCAACTACAACTAATTTAGGAGAACGTACACTACAAGAAAAGTGTCATTTAGTGACACACACTTTTTATTGACACAAAAAAGTGTCACTATATCTTACTTTTAGTGACACTTATGAAAAAGTGTAGGTATAGAGCAATTTTTTACCCATACTTTTTCTAAATTCGTGACACAAACACATACATTTTTAGTCACTATATATCTATACCCACTCCACTTTTACCCACACTTTTTGTTGTGTAGGTAAAAGATTTTAATACGTATAGTGACACTATTTTTACAACAAAAGAGTGGGTAAAAGTGGAGTGGGTATAGATATATAGTGACTAAAAATATATGTGTTTGTGTCACTAATTTTGAAAAAGTGTGGGTAAAAGATTGCTCTATACCTACACTTTTTCATAAATGTCACTAAAAGTAAGATATAGTGACACTTTTTTTGTGTCACTAAATGACCCTTTTCTTGTAGTGGTACAAGTGTACAACCGGCCAATGCATGCGAGCTCAAACGGGAGCAAAATAGATCCAAGTTAATGACGATTACTAGAATGCAAACACAAATCGAAACAAAAAGAGCCTTCACTTATGCATGTCGTGGGTTACAACACCCTATATAGGCAGGGCCGGCCCGAGGAACAGGGCCACGTGAGCTACCGCTCAACGCATCATACCACGATAGGTATTGTTTTTTCGGTCTGGTAAGTAATATGTTAAGCCTACACATGTATTATTTTAATTTTTCAGTTCAATAAATGAAAATCTCTTTAAAAAATAATATGTTGTATTGTTAAAAACAAATTATTTTTTTTATCTTAGTCAAACTCATTAAAAAAATAATATGTTGCATTAAAAAAACATTTTCTTCTATATCGTTCCGTGTATAAAAATACCCAGGACGAGCCTGTATATGGAAAGGCTCGAATCAGTTTCTCTGTATTCAAGGGATCGAGACTTGTATTAATCAGCAATAACATTAAATACAAGAGTACGTACCAAAGTTGATACTAATATTGATTAATTAGCAATAACATTAAAATTAAAAATATTAATTGTAACAATTTTTTGTGAAAAAAACCCTTAACCGGTAATACCTTACAAATTAATTTATAATATATAGTGGTTGATTCATTAAGGTGTGAAATGATGTTAATGCTATCTATGAGTATGTGTTTTGTGAAATGTTAATTATTTAAATTCATTTACATATAATTAGGAATGATGGATTCCTTCATTCCTTCAACCATAGATTTTGATGAAATTTATACACATTTTTATTCATTGGTTTTGTAACCTAAATTTTAAAGTAAACTTTATGTAAATTTCAATTCCTTCAAAATTCATCATCTAAGCCAAATGCATCATTAATTAAAGTGTACATTTATGGCATGTTTTGCACCATTAGCTTTTAGTTAGAGTTTTTATTGATATGTGTGTCTGTCTGTCTGGCAACGTAGTTGGTGTTGGTATGCGCAAAAGTTTTGTTTAAAGGTTTTAAGAATTTATGAAAACTTTAGGAGCTTTGATAAATTCTTAAAAGCTGTATTGCCAAACAAAAATATTTTATAATTAAATATTAAATATTTATGTAGATAATTAAATTGATTTTTTTTTATTTTAAATATTATCGGGCGGTGTATTCTTTTATTAACTTGCATTTGAACTTTGAATTTCATTTAATTATAAAGATATTTACTTATTTTTAATTGGAATGAAATGAGTTAACTAGTGTTGGTTAATAAGAAAATATATTTATAAAAAAATAAATACTTTATTGCAAATTTATTTTGACTAAAACCAATTAATTAATTTACATATATCGATCTTATCCTGAGTATGGTTTCATTGTTCATTTTAATACAATTAAATTGGTTTGAAGTCTCCTATTGCAACTACGTACAATTGATAAGGACTTTTGAGTGATATAATATATTATTATAAATAAATACAATACATAATTGACTTCTGGTTTTCCAAGTCAACTCCTGAGAAATCCACTAATAGCCTTGACTTCTATTATTCAGTCAATATTGACAGCATAGTTAATTAGTTGATTAGGATCATTGGATTTGAATGTTGAACAATTAACACTCAACAAGTCAAACAAGAAACATCACAAGTGTCGTGCGCGCATTTGATAGTTAGGGTGAGTAATTACTCTTGTATTTAAATGATTAATCTTTTATTATCTATCTATACTATATAAAATAAGAAAATCATTAGGAGTTTCTGGACAATTGGATGGAAAGAAATCAATGGTCCAGATTAATGACAACTCATAGTTATTTAAGAAATGTCTCTTATAGCCTTAATTAAAATCAATAATTATACCTATGTCATTTTTAAATTCATTTCCAAATTTACTACTTTAACTTAATTATATTAAATTTTAATTTTTTCATTAATGAATTAATATTTACCTAAAATAAATATATGACATTATTATCCTTAATGATCATAGTTAAATTCAAATGTAAAAATTTGGATTTAAATGTAGAATTGTAGTAAATAAAGTTATAATTTTTGTTAATTATTTTGCTAACAAGATTTAAAATTTAGTTGATAAAACTTCAATTGTGAATATGATAAATTTTGATTGTTGATTTTCAGATATTCCATTTTTATATTTTATCATTTTCAAAATATATACACATTCACATGATTGAAGTTTTTTGTTTCTTACATTGATATTTCATATTTGAAGTTAAAAAAAATTAAAAGAAACATTTTTTTGCAAACGCATATTATCTGTTTTTAATAATACAATATAATAATATTTTTTATTTAATATCAAACAACTAAGTATTTTTTAATCTTTAATTTAACTAGCTTTCAATTTTTTTATTTAATTATATATAAATTTATTATAATTTATTAAAATAAAAAAAATATTTATTTTCTAAATCAACCATGTAATACACGGGTTGATTAACCTATATATTATAATATAACAAAACAATTATGTCACTTCTACAATACAAGAAAATTTTATTTTTCCAACTCTTTTTCCAAATTTAACACCTTAACTTAATTGCATTAAATTTTGACTTTATTTTTTTTCATTAATTAATTAGTAATAAATTAGATTTTGTAACATTTAAAATTAATGTTTACCTAAAATAAAGATCTATCATTATCATCCATAATAATCATAATTAGATCCAATTGTAAAAATTCGAATTTGTGGAAATTATTATTATTATGTATAACAAAGGAAAACATTAAATGTCACGTGTCACCTCTACGTTCACCAAAAAGATAATTACAACTTATAAAAAATAAAGATAAATACAATTTAATATTTTTAAAAAAGATAAATATACTCTATTTTTTAATTTGTAAATAATAAAAAATAAACACAATTATTATTTTTGTATGTTTTTATTTTTACTCATATACATTTTATATAAATAAATTTAATTAAAATTATCCACGTAATACATGGGTTATAAACTAGTTATTATATATAAAATAAGAGTAATATAGAAACCATTACGAATCAAACAAGTTGAACAACTATAAGGAACAAACCCTAATCAAATGCAAATAATAATCTTCCAAAATTAAAATCCGCACTTTTTAAAAGAGTTTTTAAAAGAAGTACTTTGGTACACTAAATTTGGGAGGCCGGTACTCTTTTAATGAGTGTGTGTGTATATTCTAGATAATCGTGAGAAATTATGAAAATAATATTGATTCAATAATTTTCTGTATTAATTTACTATTTATTGTATTTTTCAATAATTTTCAGTATTAATTTACTAGTTAAGCCTTTCATAAAAACATATAAATAGAATGAATTCAAACACTTCATTTGCTCTATTTAGGTGGTTTGGTTTTCTTCGACTGGTATTTATAAAATTTTTCTTTGATTGTCAGTTAATTTTTATATAAATTTTGATTACCATTTATTGTGATTTATTCCTTGTGAATATGTAAACAATTAATGATGATAAGTTGGTCTCAAACGTATAATTGTAATCATACAATGTGTGTAGCACTAAACGTACATGCCAGAGACCAATCGTGTTTTCGGTTTTAGAAAATTGTTTGAGTTTTTTTGTTTGGGTTTAGGAATATACTTTAGAGATTTAAGTAATGAAAGAATTAAAAATAAAAAGTTTTGAAGTTTTAAATAATTTAATAATAATAATAATAGATATATTTGAACATATATGAGAATTTTTAAAGTTTAGAATAATATATACGTAATAAGAAATATACGAAGACATATTCGTAATTATGAAGTTTTCTAAGAACGTAAAAATTCTCCCGATGTTAAATATATAATATTTAGCTTTACTATTACAACTTCTCTTATAATTTAACTGTAATATTGCATCGGTATGATAGCAATGGTTTTTTCTGTATTATAAATTTTAATATAATAATTATTGAAGGTTGTATATTTTTTTATTATAAATATAATTATTTACAAACCTGGTGAATAAAACTCCCACATTTTTTATAAAACATATAATATTTTTTTATAACTTTTAATATTTTTATTAGAAAAAATTAAATATATAATTATGATTGCATTATTTTTATCTATATTCGATATAAAACTTATTATCTTTTGAATTGTTTTTCAAATACCAGTTTTTATAACTTTTTTAATTTATTAAATAATATATTACTATTTTGTTTTGTGTTCTTAACTTTTAATATTTTTTGTATTAACAAAATTGAAAATATCATTATGATCGTATCATCTTTATTTATACTAATGTATTGAACTTCTTAGCATTCAAGCTATTTTTTTAAAATAACATTTTTTCTAAATTCTTTTTCACCTTTATATAATATTGAGCTATTTTATTATTCTACCATAACATCTAGTACATTTAATTTTATAAAAGTTGAAATATATCGTTTTGGCTGTATTAATTGTTTTTATATTCTGTTGTAAATTTATTACCATTCAAACTATCTAATATTTTTACAAATTATATAAACTATTATTATTTTCTGTTATAATATTTAATATAAATTTTTTTTATTGTGAGCATCAATTAAAATAAGTACATTATGTTAAGAAGCATGGTTAGGAGTATGCTTGGCAAGAAACCCGATCCTGACGGGGAACCCGAAACTTGACCCCTTGACTGGGGAATCCCTGAACCCGAGTCGAACGGTTTGGTAAACAAGGTTTTTAAATTTTGAAGGGTTTCAATAGTCAAATTCCATTAAATCAGGAAAATCATTCATTATGCAGCGCACCAGAAGATACCACCATTAAAAAAAACTTACATAAATTTTTTTTTATAAATATATTTTAATTAACATTAGAAAGTTATTAAATATAAATACCAAATATATTCACGTATTCTAACTCCTTAAAATGGTTGTGATTATACACTTACATAAATTTTCATATATGTGAACATACATTAATGTGATGCACGATTTCATGCACTTCGATTGTGCGTGAAATTTATATTTTATCTTTGTAATGTTAATTAAAACATGTTTATGAAAAAAATTTCAAAAAAAATTATTTTTAAAATGTTACTTTCTGATGCGCTGTATAATAATTGGTACTCACTTGAATCTAATTATATGTATATATATATATATGTGTGTGTGTGTGTGTGTGTGTATACTATGGTTCATGTGAGTACCTAAAAACCATTAGTACCTGTGAACACACGGGTTATAGATGTGAACATGCTCCGAAAAAAAAGTTTTTAAATTTTTTTCATATTTATTTAGATACAAATAATATAAACTTATTTGTAAAAGAATTACACACATTCACAGTTCCTAGCATCTTAAAAGTCATGTGAACGTGAAAAAATTCATGTGAACGTGCTTGATGTGAACATACGTTCACGACAGTGGAGTTCATGTGATCTTGCACGTTTCACATAATTATAGTGGGTGTTTATGTGTGATTTTTTACAAGTAGTCACATATTATTAATTTAAACTTGATTATGAAAAAAAATTCAAAAAAATGGTTTTAAGCGAGGTACCTTCGGTACTCCGCAATATATATATATATATATATATATATATATATATATATATATATATATATATATATATATATATATATATATATATATATATATATATATATATATATATATATTCAAATTAATGCTTGACTAGGACAACACTTTCAAGTCCAAATATGTGGGCTAATGAAAGTGATTTAATTTTCTTTCTTTCTTTAGTTTTATTATTATAGTCATTTGGTAATAATGATATCATTTGATGCAGTCCTTAACTACCAAGAATTTTACGTAATAGTCAGTCCAGATGTGTGTGCTATATTCAGCATGAATTGAAGTAATTATATTCAAATTAAGATGCTAAGAAAACATTTATGTGTTTTTAGTGTCTTCTATAAAATATGAATGTTATAAATTATGATTAATTAATGTTATTAATGGTAATAGGATCTTGAATAGTAGCTTTCAATTAGCCATTTGACGATTGTAAAAACATAACGAATTTAGACAAGATCGATCATTGAAAAATATGTGGTAATGGACATATCCAAAAGGTGGGCGTAAATATGATGAATTTGTAAAGGTTCGAGGTAATAACTATTTAGCGGGATCTCAGCGTTTGCGAGTTTTTGGTTTTGTGGCACTGGAGACATATATAAGATACATTATAAAGGGGTCATGCGAAATACTGTTAAAAATTTGATTGTCTTGATATCTTCAAGAGAGAAGTTGAGTTAATGTTTTCTGGGGCTGTTTTGCACTTGGAGTTTATTTGATTTTGATTTTGTGTTAGTTGAATATTTTTTTTATGAACTTAGGTTTCTAACTTGTTTTGCAAGCTGACTTATCACAGTGTGACCACCTCCTTTGCAGGTAGCCCAAGGTCGTCACAGGTAGATCTCCGTGACTCTGTCCCTACAACAAACTAAGGTGATACATAGCCAAATTGCATAGCGGTCAAACACAACCCCACGATCGCATTTATAAGAGCAACGATCGAACAATTACACACAATCAGTCCAAAATAGACGAAGACTAATGACCAGACACATCTACAAAAATTCCAAGACTACAGAGAATACGATCGATCTTAGACCATCAAAGTTCTCCCATCTAAAACAAAAAGAATATAATTTAGTTTCACAAAATTAATTCACGTGGATAGAAACACCATTCAATCCATGATTTTTTTTTTAAATCTTTAAGGCGAAGAGAAAACCAATGAAATGATTAAAGTTTAATTTCAAAACTATATTTGACTATCCAATGCAAATTCAGTAGTATATTGTTTGCAAAACTTAAAGTCCTATGGAAAACCCTGTCCAAACCATACATATTAAGAAGTCATGTTGATGTGTGTGTGAGACTCAAATTTCAAAAAGTACTACTTGTAATTGAGTGCATATGAATTTCAGAATATTTTAAAATTACTACTTAAAATTAAAAGTGCATCTCAAATTCAAAAAGTATTACTCAAATTCAAAAAGTACCGTTATTAAAAAGTTGTAAAATATTTTTTTTCACTATCATGTTTAATATAAACGTTACACACATGATATGTGAATTTTAGATATATTCAATAAGTTTGCCTCCTTAAAAACTTTGTGATTCGTCATGTATATTTATATAAAAAGTCATCCAAGTGAATGATTATTCACATCATTTTTCCAAGCGCGCATTCACAAAATTTTACTTTCAAATCTTAATGAATAAATGTATGATTTTTTTTCTAAAAAGTCTTATAATCTTGGTTTATACATGTTTATGTAAAAAAATGTGGATGATCATTCGCAAGGGGTGCGTTCGGTACTCTCGTATATTTAAGATATACTCATGATCCAAATTTTATATATATATATATATATATATATATATATATATATATATATATATATATATATATATATATATATATATATATATATATATATATATATATATATGAGGGTTCAATGGAAAACCACAATGCATCTGAAAACTTGTGAAAACCGCACTGCATCACCACAAATGCATCAAATTTTCCGCGTGATGCATCAAAATCTCGCGTGATGCATCAAATTTCCCGCGTGGTGCATCAAAATCCTGCGTGATGCATCACCTTATATACGATCATGCCACCGTGTTTTTCATGAAATGCACCAAATCGGACGGTATGCATAGGTTTCCATAGTTTTCACGTGCATAGTGGTTTTCCATTGAACTCACCCCTATATATATATATATATATATATATATATATATATATATATATATATATATATATATATATATATATATATGGTCAGGTTCTATAGGGAACCTGTATGCATTGTGCAACTTGGGAACCTCCATACACCGTTAGATCTATAATTTCAATGGATCGGATTTTAGTGGCAAAAGGGTAATTAAGTTGAACTTTGTTGCACCGGTGCACAACATATCATGCGTGGAGGGGCAAAATTGAAATAAAGTTCATTTAGCTCAAATTCACATTTTTTCGTTGCATACCGCGATTCTAGCCCTAGCCCTCCTACCATAATTCGTATTTGCTCCGGATTTCGCTCAAGATTTCTCCCTCCATCTTTATCCCGAAAATCACTCATGCATACTCAAATAGATTAAGCTTTGTTCTTCAAGTACACAGATACAATGCATACGGTTCAAGGGTTTTAAAAAAAAAAGGGGGCGGGGGGGGGAAGCAAACATTCACGTGCGAACAAACAGTTTCTTTATTCGCCGTTGCAACTTCGATCATAAATGGAAGTGCATTGTTGCATATTTCGTGTTCATTGAGGTGTTTAGTTCAAGTTGCATCTCTTTTGAAATGCATTATGCGTCGACTTTCAATATGCATATTAAGGTAATTTCAGTAGCATATAAATCAATAATGTTTATGCATTGAAGACATGCATATAAATTCAATTTCAATTGGATGTCTAGCTACGGGTGTGGAGATGAAGACCGTACACTACAAGAAAAGTGTCATTTAGTGACACATGCTTTTAGTGACACAAAAATAAATGTCACTATATCTTACTTTTAGTGACACTTATAAAAAGAGTAGGTATAGAGCAATATTTTACCAACACTTTTTCTTTTTTAGTGACACAAAAATTTTGTCACAAAATACTTGAGGTTTATACCCAGATACTTTTTTAGTCACTAAATGTCTATACTTACTCCACTTTTACCCACTCTTTTTATTTTGTAGGTAAAAGATTTTGATACCTATAGTGACACTTTTTTGACAAAAAAAAGAGTAGGTAAAAGTGGAGTGGGTATAGATATTTAGTGACTAAAAAAGCATGTGGGTATAGGCCTCAAGTATTTTGTGACAAAATTTTTGTGTCACTAAAAAAGAAAAAGTGTTGGTAAAAGATTGCTCTATACCTACTCTTTTTATAAGTGTCACTAAAAGTAAGATATAGTGACACTTATTTTTGTGTCACTGAAAGCATGTGTCACTAAATGACAATTTTCTTGTAGTGGTATGAAGACATGCATGCATAGAAAGTCAAAACAAATGCAATCTATCATAACTAAAAACTCCACGATTTTAGCAAATTCCATAATATATATCCAGTTATTTTAATATAGAATATTTTAAATATCTTAATCCAACTAAATAATTGTTTAAACTTCCAATTATGCCCTTATTGCATCCGTATTAATAAATATATTGTGCATTTATTGTTCCCCCGGTTCACAATGTATCGTGGTGCCCCATAGAACCTCAATATATATATATATATATATATATATATATATATATATATATATATATATATATATATATATATATATATATATATATATAATGTTGGGAGAGTATTTTACCTTAAGTTATAAAAAAAATTAGTATGTTATCTAAATTGAAAGTAAAGTGACGATAAATTATCTTTTAACGTAATTTAACACTATAAATTAATACTAAGTGATGATTAAAAAAACTCGTGAAATTGGGTGATGACCGGTTATAACAAGTAGCTTAGTCTAGTTGGCACCCATGTGACAAAATATTGCTTCATTGGCACATACGTGGCATAACCTTGGCACCCTAATGTTAGTCCATGATAAATTTATATATTATATCTTTATTTTAGTATTCATAAAAATCAAACACAACCATGTTAGTTTCACCCTCGAACTCTAGCCAGATGAACACGTGAACAACCACCGCCTGCTACCAAGAACCACCACCACCCTTGCTGCTGCATAATCTGAGACTAGAATGAAGAACAATTCACGAAAATGAAAATTTGGACAAAAAAGAGATCTAAGAATGATAATGAAAAAGAAAACGATGTATGGTTTGTTCATCAAAAAAAGAAAACGAGATACGAGAAGATCAACGAGATGTAAGCGAAGTCCAATTTTCAGATTTATTATAGGTTAAGATTTCTGGTTCATCGTCTTCGATGAAGACATGTTAGGGTTTCTTCTTCATGGAAGTTAGGGTTAGGTTTTCAGCATATGTGTTGCCCTTCATTGATTTGTGTTCATCGAAGTTAGGGTTAGAGTTTCATGATCTTCATTTCCTTTTATCGATTTGTGTTCATGGAAATTGGGTTAGGGTTTCAGTTTCATTTTGAGTGGGATGAATTTTGTTCATCATGAAAGCAGAGTCCAAAGCTCAGATTTATTACTGGTTAATTTAAGGGTGGTTGTTCATTTTTTTTCAAATTTGTTCCATGTTAGACTTGTTTATCTTAGTTGTGTTCATATGAGTTTTGTGTTTATCAATTTCGAATTTTAAACATCGATTTTAGAGTTTTTGATGTGTTATTGTTATTGTTTTTGTGTGTTCATATTTGAGTTGGTGTTCATATCTTGGTTTGTTTTCAAATTTGTGTTCAAAGAGATATTTTTAAGCTATTCATCTTTTTCTTCATTAATCCCTTATGATTGAGTTTTTGTTCAAATCTAAGTTTGTTTTGATGTAAAAATGTAAATTGGTTCGAATGGAGTCAAAATGGTGTGCTCAAGTAAAAACGATGGCTGGAGGTCATACCCGGAGAAGGTGATTAGAGTCGGATAAGCTTTTCAAAGTTTTCAGATGTGAACACACATTTCTAGTGAAGGTGGTGGTGGGTTGCTGAGTTGCTTTGATGAAGCAATCAAACGAAAAAGGCATAAGCAAAAATGTTTAAAATAAATTTAATAATACAAAAAATAATGTAAAAGTTTTTAAAAATGTCACGTCATCTAAACCGATTGCAAGTCATTTTTTTTAAAAAAAAAAAAACTCAAATTCAATGAGTTTACGTTAGTTGAGAGGTTTTTTTTGTACAATAAAAATGATTGAGAATTTTAATCGAAAAATGATCTAACTTATATTAAATGATTATTTTATCTTATTAATTATTTTTACCATGAAGGTACTCAAAAGATCACTTTTAAACGTATGATATATCATCATTTTATAATGCAAACAATCTCTCTTATAATAATGATAGTGTAATTAATGAGATAAAACAATGTTTATAATGTTATTATTAATAATTAAATACATATCTAAAGGTTTAAGTTGTAAAAATTAACCATATTTTCTCAAATTAAGGGAGTCAAAAAAGAAAAATATGTAGGAAGGAAAAGGCGGAGAAATGTCAATTGTTTCTTTCTTTCTTTCTTTTCATAATTGGGCAGAAAATTTTTAAAGGAAAATCATCCCCACTTTCCTTTTAAATTGCTCAAAATAGCAAACAGTTTTTCTCCTTTTTTTTTCTTTTTATAGCAATCTCGTAAATTTTGTCTCAAACAATGGATCCAACTTTTGGTTTACTTCCGATTATAGCATTTAACCGGTAAACAACAAGTAGGTTGTTATTTCAACCAATATATTAAATGGTAAAAAATAAAACTTAGTGCCACAATAAGAAAAAAATAAAAAGTAGTTTATTATTTCAAACAATAAACCTTATATGTAACATTTTTTTACCGGTTAACTATTGTTAGTTACCGGTTAAAAACTATAATCGGGAATGAACAAAAAGATGATTCTTTTATTTTGATACAAAATTTGTGAGATTGCTATAAAAAAAGAGAAAAATTGTTTGTTATTTTAATCAATTCCTCCTAATGACAACTTTCTTTTTCTTATGTTTGAGAGAGAACATAAGTTTTTTTTTTTTTCTCAACTTTAACTTTTTTTCCTTTGCTAATTTTTTTTTTTCAAGAATATAGGGTAAAAGATGAAATAGAATATATCATTTGAATATATTCGATTACATAAAGAAATCATTAAATAGCGATTAATATACCACGTGTGATGACAAAAGCAGGCAAGTAAGAAGGCCCAACAATCACATGTGATGATGTGATTGATGTCAAGAATTAAATGGGGCCTGTAAACGACAAAATAACGTATCTTCGTTACAAAATAATTGCTTTAATTAATGCTTAATAATGATATTGCGTTTCACATTCAGTTATGACACTTGAATGAGACAACTTTCGAGTCGTTAGGAATTGTCACCGATGGATGATCTTCTTTCAACTTCATAAATTATACGATTTGTTTTCGGACATATTATTCTAGCTACTTTCCAAAATTTTATAATTTATTATCCTTTTTTGTTAAAAAAACAATTTTACAAGGAAAATGAGTTCTTTATATTGTACTAAATAACACAAATAAATTTAGGAATTAGTATGAACAAAAATAATATAGACTTAAATTGTCCATACATTTACGTGGGATGAAAAATACGTACTAATGAACCTAACATAAAAGGTTGATTTACACATTCTCACTACAAACATTTAGAATCATTATTTGGATGGATAATATGGTTTTCAATCATCCAAATTGTTCAAAAACCAAATCCACTGCAATAACAAAATAGTTTTTAGCGACACATTAGCGACGGTTTTAAGCTGACATCTTTATTGACATCATAAAGGTGTCCCTATATACACTACTAAAATCTGTCGCTAATCTGTCGCTGATGTGTTTCAGCGACGGATTTGCGACGGATTGATCAGTCGGTAAAACCCAATGACATGACACTTTTGTAACATTGTGATCGGTTACGGCGTATCCCTTTCGTTTGAGATTACAGTTCATTATGATTGATTGATTGAGAATATGTTAGCTCGGGAACGAGCTTTTGACTGTTTTAAGGGGCGTATGGATGCATCCTAGGATATTTTGTGTTTCGCGGAAGTGTAGTATAATGTCATACACTCCTTCCGAACCAGATGCATTAATGTGGTGCACTCAGTGTAGTCTTTCGTATGATATTGATTATTACACATTTCGTTAGGACGCTCGGTAAAATAACCCAACCATTTATTGATACAACCTTTATTTTCTTGACGATCTGGTGTGGAGGTGGATATTATTTTTTAAAAAAATCTATTTTTAAAGCTACGCTAAAACAGCCTTTCGCAGGGTTCGGTTTAACGAGTCCATATCAGATTGGTTTTATTAACTTTAAACATATTGTTATTAAGCTTTCCAATATGGAAGATTACACCAGACTAAAACATTCAATTTCAAGATCCGTCACTGATCCGTTGCAGATCCGTCACAAATCTGTCGCTAATTGTCTGTCATTAATCCGTCACTAAATTTATGTCACAAATCTGTCACTGATCTGTCACAATAAAGTTGTCGCAAATCCGTTCTGTCACTGATCTGTCGCTAATTGTTTGTCATAAATCTGTCACTAAATTTATGTCGCAAATCTGTCACTGATCTGTCACAATAAATCGGTCGCTGAATTCTGTCGATAAACCGTCGCTAATCGGTCGGTAAACCGTCGCTGAATTCTGTCGATAAACCGTCGCTGAATTCCGTCGATAAAGCGTCGCTAATCTGTCGCTAAGCTGATGTCACAAATTCGTTGCTGAAATCCGTTGATAATCTGTCGCTGATATGTCGCTAAGTTGCTGTCACAAATCTGTCGTTGAAATCTGTCGGTAATCCGTCGCTGATCTATCATTTAAAATCTGTCGCAAATCTGTTGCAGATCCGTCACTAATCCGTCGTTAATCCGACGCTAAGTTCCGTCGCAAATTCCGTCACAAGATCCGTCGCTGATACTCATTTTTCTAGTAGTGATACGCATCATTGATTTTAATGACATTAAAAGACATGTCGCTATAAATTCCGACACCTATAACGGCTCTCAAAATTTTACAACCTAAAACAATATTTAACCTAACTCAGGATTTATCGATTTCAAGGAACGAAAGAAAGAAATGGGACTCATAATACTACAATCTAATCCAATAATTAACTATTTCAGATTTTTTCCGAGAAAAGTAATACCTAAAGATAATAATTAACTAAATAATTAAGGCAAACTAATTACGACAAATATATAAAACCTCCATTTTTAAGTTTTTTTCAAATTAATTAAAAACTAATTATAATAACTAAAATTTAATTATATAATGAAGAGACGATAACTAGATAATATAAACGAAACTCTTAATTAAACAAACGACACCCATTTATGTTATACATCAATAATGTACAACAATTTTAATTCGATGGTCAATAATCATCGGTTTTGATTCGAGATTTCTACCCATTTTAGTTCTTTTTGAAATAAATAATAAGCATAAAACTAACCTAATACCATAAGTCTTTAAAATATACATGCATCAAATTTTCTAAAATAAAAAGGTGGTACTTGAGCATCGTTAAAGATCTACACAGTTATAATTTGCTAGCTTTAAGAAAAAGGGAGAATTTCATATATGTCCTTGTAAATGTGTCTTATTACGTATATGTCCTTATAAAATTTCTTATTACATATATATATCCTTCTAAACTTTTAAAACTCACTAATATATCCAAATATCTAATTTTTTATTATTAAATCATTTAGAGAATATCAAATATCATTTTTTTTAATTTATTTGTTTGTAAACTCCCAAATTACCCTTTTCTCACAAAAGAAGGATTGCATAAATATACTTTTAAATCTTTCTTATTATGCATATATTCTTAAACTTCCTCTTTTATTCTCAAAAAATACATTAATCTACAAAAAAAAAACTGCATTAAATTTACATAAAAAAACTGCACTAAAATTAAATAAAAACTGCACTATTTTTGCATAAAAATTACACTTAAATTACATTAAAAGTACACTAAAATGCATAAAAACCGCACTAAAAGTGTATTAAACCGCACAAATTTCAATTAAAACACTGCACAAATTAAAATTCTAATTAGAGACAAGTGGAGGAAGGAGGAAGTTGGCAGTTGCATGGTGATGGCAACCGGTGGACAACAACAGTTGGCGATGAAGACAACAAGGTTAGGACCTAAAGTATCCTGTTTTGGAAATTAATTTTAATACAACCACCTTTAGGTAAATAAATTTCAAAGTTACTATCTTTCAGGTAAAACCTTCAAAATTATGTGCAGAAGGTTATATAGTGAAGTTTGTGCGATTTTTTAATACACTTTTAGTGCAACTTTTATGCATTTTATTGTAGTTTTTATGTAATTTTAGTGCAATTTTTATGCAAAAATAGTGCAGTTTTTATTTAATTTTAGTGCAGTTTTTTAATGTAAATTTAATGCAGTTTTTTTTTGTAGATTAGTGTATTTTTTTAGCATAAAAGAGAAAGTTTAAGAATATATGCATAATAAGAAAGATTTAAAAGTATATATATGCAATCCTTCTTTTGTGGGAAAAGGGTAATTTGGGGATTTACAAATAAATAAATTAAAAAAATGATATTTGATATTCTCTAAAGGATTTAATAATAAAAAATTAGATATTTGGATATATTAGTGAGTTTTAAAAGTTTAGAAGGATATATATGTAATAAGGAATTTTATAAGGACATATACGTAATAAGATAAGTTTACAAGGACATATATGAAATTCTCTCTAAAAAAAGGACCAATACTTAATCTAGTTGACTTGAAACTCAAACGTTCATTTTCTTCAATCCTCACCACTACAACATATATGCCATTTAGTGACTAAAGATTTTACAGACTCAAATACAGTTAGTCACTAAAAGTTCATAAAAAACCTATTCTGACGAATGTTTAAAGTAGCTAAAAATAATATAAATTTTTTTTATATCAGATATGGAAATGGCCCTCTTAATCATTCTTTTCCGGTTTTTCTACATTATATATTTGTGCTTTAATTTGTTTGGAATTTTGTGTTTGCAATTGTTTTTGTAGTTTTTAGATCCAGATTTCAATCACGTCTCAAACCATCTGGTTTGAAATCGATGAACATGTTTGAGTTTTTTTATATCTTTGTTGCTTAATTTGTTTCACGTATGTTTTTTATTTGTAATTTCCAAATCCAGGCTTCGATTATGCTTCACCACACCCGTTGGAAAACAATGAACATTTGATGGATTTCAGTTTGGGTTTTTAAAATCAATTTACAGCACACACTTATATGCATACATTCCTGTTTTGCTTTCCAATTAAGGGCTGTTGGGATGGTTTTTGGCTCACATATCACACACTTTTTATTTGAGATTAAAGCTTAAATTAAAGAAAGGAAATGTTGTTTTTGTTAATGTTTGTAAGCTATGGACTATGGGTTCTGTTTTTTTAAATTTGTATGCTTTTTTCAGTCCCATAAGCTATGTATGTGTACGAATTTTAAAGGAAATGCTGTTACTGTTTGTGTATATATGTATGTATGCTCCACACACAAATACACATGAAAGACTTGTCTTATTTAATTTATTAGGTGTTGTGGGTTCTGTTTTTTTTAACAACTACATACATCCGAGTTTGTGTATGTGTGTGCTGCTGAACTGTTTCTGTCAAATTGTTCCACATCCGAGATTCCCATTCTTTTTGAATCTCGGATCTATCTCAACATATATATATGGCACTTAACAAAATTAATTTAAGAGGCATTTGTTGCAATTTAAATGAACAACAACACACTTACATGATCATGCAATCATTTAAAAATTTAGGCCAAAGGTTAAGGACCTTTCTTGGCTTCATTCTGGGACTGTAGAACACAATGAAACAGAGACCATTTAAAGTCTTTGAGTTTTGTTTTTTTAGTCTCTATATTAAACTCTCCAAATGATGATAGACACAATTAATCACATAAACATCAAATGCACTATATATGTACTTTAAAACAGAAATAAAAACGAAAAATCTTATAAAAAACCAGAAATGATAAAACTGGAGGATTTTTGACCCGATGATTGGGTAACTTTTTCATGGATTAAGTTAGGACTTAGGATGGCTCAAGGTTCAAAATTATTTTTCTATGCATCAAACAGCCTTACACTTTGACTAAAGGCTCGAGTCAATGAACTTGAAGGGAAAATCAAGAATATGGAAGAGGATATGGCTCGTATGATGACAATGATGAAAGCTGGTCACGTAAGAAATGAGAACTTTGATGGCCTAAACACGGAGGTAATCTCTTATAACAAAAGTTTCTTTATTGATGTTTAAATGTATAATTATATAACATCTTTAATTGTCTAAATGATTCAGGTTGCGAATGATTCATGCAGCGTCTATACTCGCAATTGCAGTATATGTAGAATTCTGTTAATAGTTGTTAGTGTAACCCAATATAATATTTTAACAACTTACTTTGATGAATTTTGTAACAGCATCAAGAAATAGAGGAAAGCTTTAATGGTCTATGTGAAGGCATCATTGAGAGGAAACATACTCGTTACAGGTAACATAACCCCTGTCATATTTGAATATTTCCCCTAATGACCCAAAACCAACTTATCTATTTCTGTTTTTGTACATATTGCGAGGACAAACTACCTTAGGATGTTGGCTTGTTTATAGTCTTTCTAAGAAAACATTACTACAATACTATATAGTTTCGAGTGGATTCTGAATCCTAGATAAAGCATAAATCAGGGTAATGTTTAGAGTTTTTGTTCGTCCTAGGCAGATTTCTTTGGCAGGTGCCCTGTGCATCAGAGATATGGTCAAACTGTGTTCATACTAAGTTGAATTTGTTAGACTTTTACATCTGTTTGAAGGGCTAAACTGTGTTCATACTAAGTTGCAGTTAGCAGTTAGCAGGAGTAAAAGTGATTGTAGTCTATTTGTTGTCTTGAAGAAGAGAAGCAAATTGTCTGATGAAACCTTTATGGGACCATTATGAGACTCACATGACCAAAACCCAACTTCAGTTTGAGAAACTTACAAAA
Source organism: Centrapalus pauciflorus (assembly GCA_020465985.1). NCBI lineage: Eukaryota > Viridiplantae > Streptophyta > Magnoliopsida > Asterales > Asteraceae > Centrapalus > Centrapalus pauciflorus. The sequence goes on along the minus strand of JAANYP010006955.1, from coordinate 1,012,087 downwards.
TCTTTGACGATATATTATGTAGAATAAGGGATTCATTTTGACATGTTGCCTTGTTAAAACAAACAAAGACAAACCTGCATCTCCCATCAAACTACATTGATTTTAAAATTAAATAAAAATCAAGAAAGAAATAAATTGGGATTGCATCACTTTCTCTAGCAGTCCAAACATATGTACACTATTACTAGAGTTCATACTATTCTCCTAAGAACTGGATGATCGTAGATTCGTAATTTATCATCAACAGCACTTCATAAGAAGATGTGATAACATTCAGAAAGTTAATATCATATTTTGCATTTTTTTTTTCTGGGGTATCAGCATCACCGATCAAGATGTTATCATATCTTTAGTCTTTACTCATAGAAAACCACGATAGCTAAAGTATCATGACCATATTTATAATTTAATGTTGCATACCTTTTACTAGAGATATTGTAATTCAAGGTAAATTTTCTTGCCTAAGACAGATAGACAACACACCTGCTTTCTGTAATAATTCATATGGACAGTTTCATAGATACAAGAAGGTTTGAGATACATGTGAAAGGGACTTAAGTTCAAGTAATGAAAATGTGACATGAAAATCCTAATTAATAAAAAAAATGCTATATTCAATTCCATTTTTGCAAAAAAAAATAAAAAATTGCACAATCGTAACAGAATCGTAACAGACGCACCTTCTGCTGTATCTTCATGTATAGCAAAAAAACACCTGCTGTTTCTCAAACACATAGAGTAAATTTGTAAATATATGGAACTTAAAAGGTTTTTTCCTTGTTTATGATACTTAATGTGATTATGACTTTTTTATGCTTTTATTTAACAATTTTTTTCCTTGTTTCAGGTTGATGGTACTTTTTCTGAAGCTTTTCAAGAAAATTGCATGGGTTTTAACATCAAGAATGATTTGATTGTCAAATATTTTCATTAATTAGTATCTAGTATTATAGTTAGAACTTTGCAACTATGTTTTACAAATATTGAACTTTTCAATTAAATCAATATGGTTCAAGTAATGAAATTGTTTTTTCTTTTTTTTTTGGTATATGCTATGTAATTTTAATTGCTTTGAATTGCTTTTAATTTCTTTTAGTATATAATATAATTAATAAATATAATATAATATAAAATAATAATATTAATTATAATTTAGTAGTTAGTGACTGAAAGGTTTAGTCACAGAAGGTCATGTTAACCAATTTCAGCACAACATTTAATGACTAAAGAATTGTGTAAGTAAAAAAGGATGAATTCAAACATTTTATAAAGCACCCTATACCTACTAAAGACGTTAGTCACTAAAGTTAATGGCCATTACTGACTGAAAGAACGTGTCACCAAAAACTTTTGGCGATGGCGTCCTTAGTGACTAATTTATTTTTAGAAGGAAAAGGCCTAGGTGGATTTAGTGACTGAACATGAACATTACTGACACTTTTTTTTAGTCACTAAAAGGCTTCTTTCTTATAGTTGATTAGTTGATTAATATCATTGGATTTGAATGTTGAACAATTAACACTCAACAAGTCAAACAAGAAACTTCACAAATTGTGTCGTGCGCGCATTTGTTAATTAGGATGAGTAAGTACTCTTGTATTTAAATGATTAATCTTTTATTATTATATATTATAAACGAATTATTAAACATCCGTGCGTTGTTGCGGCTCTAAAATATTAATTACAAAATAAATATAAAAACAAATAATTAAAAATAATTTTCAAACAACGAAACACAACTGAAACAAGATCGGAGAGTGAAATTGAAAAGCTGCGCAAGACAAATGATATCCTTGGTTCTTATCATTAACTTTTCTAGATTTTGCAATGTTAAGATCATGTGAATGGTTATTCACACCATTCACATGGATGACCACTCACATAAATATGCGTTGAGCATTCACATAATTTCTAAGGACACATAAAGTGTGATTCTATGTGAAATTCATATATCATGCGTATAACATTAAATTAAACATGATTATGTGAAAAAAAAAATTAAAAAAGTTTTTTAAGGTTGGTACCTTCGGGTGCACTTGATTTCGAGAGTTACTTATTTGAACCTGACACACACACACACACACACACTCTCTCTCTCTCTCTCTCTCACTATATATATATATATATATATATATATATATATATATATATATATATATATATATATATATATATATATATATAGAATATGGTTCGAGAGAGTACCACCCATTACGCAGCGCACTAAAGGTACCACCTTTACAAGAACTTTCTTAAAATTTTTTTTTTCATAAACGTGTTTTAATTAACATTATGAAGATCATATGTAAATTTCACATACATTCACATCTCCTGGCTCCTTAAAAATGATGTGAACACACACTTACATAATTTCAAAGACATGTGAACGTGCATTTATGTGATGCGTGTTTTCATGCAATTAGAGTGTTCGGATTTGCGTGCAATTTACATATAATTTTTGTAACGTTAATTATAACATGTTTATGAAAAAAATTACTTTTAAGGATGATACCTTCTGGTGCGCTGTATAATGGATGATACTCACTTACATATATATATATATATATATGTATGTATATATATATATATATATATATATATATATATATATATATATATATATATATATATATATGTATATATAGATTTGGGTTCAAATTAGTACCACTAGTTTTGCGAAGTACCGAAGGTACCTCGCTTAAAACAATTTTTTTTGAAATTTTTTTCATAATGATGTTTAAATTAATAATACAAGACTACTTGCAAAAAAGCACACATAAACACACACTAGAACTATGTGAAACGTGTGTGTTCACATGAACTGTACTGTTGTGAACGTGTGTTCACAACTAAGCATGTTCACATGAATTTTTTCACGTTCACATGACTTTTAAGATGCTAGAAAGTGTGAATGTATATAATTTTTTGCGAATATCCTTATTTTATTTGTATCTAAATGAATATGAAAAAAAATTCAAAAAAAAAAACTTTTTTCGGAGCAAATTCACATTTGAAACTCGTGTGTTCACAGGTACTCACGGTACTCTGCATTTTTTAGGTACTCACATGAACCATATTCTATATATATATATATATATATATATATATATATATATATATATATATATATATATATATATATATATATATATATATATATATATATATATATATATATATATATATATATATATATATATATATATATAGGGAGGTTCAATGGAAAACCATCATGCACCTGAAAACTTGTGAAAACCGCACTGCACCACCACAAATGCATCAAATTCCGCGCGTGATGCATCAAAATCCCACGTGATGCATCAAATCTACCGCGTGATGCATCAAAATCCCACGTGATGCATCACCTTATTTACGATCATGCCACCGCTTTTTTCATGAAATGCACCAAATCGGACGGTATGCGTAGGTTTCCATAGTTTTCACGTGCATAGTGGTTTTCCATTGAACCCACCCATATATATATATATATATATATATATATATATATATATATATATATATATATATATATATATATATATATATATATATATATATATATATATTCAAATGCTTGACTAGGACAACACTTTCAAGTCCAAATATGTGGGCTAATGAAAGTGATTTAATTTCTTCTTTCTTCCTTTAGGTTTATTATTATAGTCATTTGGTAATAATTTACTATTGGAAGTATATGTATCATTTGATGCAGTCCTTAACTACCAAGAATTTTACGTAATAATCAGTCCAGATGTGTGTGCTATATTCAGCATGAATTGAAGCTTTCAATTAGTGTCTTCTATAAAATATGAATGTTATAAATTATAATTAATTAATGTTATTAATGGTAATAGGATCTTGAATAGTAGCTTTCATTTTTCAATTAGCCATTTGATGATTGTAAAAAGATAACGAATTTAGACAAGATCGATCACTGAAAAATATGTGGTAATGGACATATCCAAAAGGTGGGCGTGAAGATGATGAATTTGTAAAGGTTCGAGGTAATAACTATTTTGCGGGATCTCAGCGTTTGTGAGTTTTTGGTTTTGTTGCATTGGAGACGGATATAAGATACATTATAAAGGGGTCATGTGAAAAACTGTTAAAAATTTGACTGTCTTGATATCTTCAAGAGAGAAGTTGAGTTAATGTTTTTTGGGGTTGTTTTGCGCTGGGAGTTTATTTGATTCTGATTTTGTGTTAGTTGAATATCTTTTAGAACTTAGCTTTCTAACTTGCTTTGCAAGCTGACTTATCACAGTGCGAAACAACCCCAAACAAGCTAAGGTGATTCTGATTTTGGGTAGCCCAAGGTCGTCACAGGTAGATCTCCGTGACTCTGTCCCTACAACAAGCTAAGGTGATACAAAGCTAAATTGCATAATGGTCACACACAACCCCACGATCGCATTTATAAGAGCAACAATTGAAACAATTACACACAGTCAGTACAAAATAGACGAAGACCAATGACCAGTAGCATCTACAAAAAATTCCAAGACTACAGAGAATACAATCGATCTTAGACCATCAAAATTCTCCCATCTAAAACAAAAAGAATATAATTTAGTTTCACAAAATTAATCATGTGGACAGAAGCACCATTCAACCCATGAATATATGAAATCTTTAAGGCGAAGAGAAACCCAATTAAATGATTAAAGTTTAATTTCAAAATTATATTTGACTGATCCAATGCAAATTCAGTAGTATATTGTTTGTAGAACTTAAAGTCCTATGGGAAAACCCTGTCCAAACCATCCGTATTAAGAAGTCATGTTGATGTGTGTGACTCAAATTCAAAAAAAAGTAGCACTTAAAATTGAGTGCATCTGAAAGCACCCTTCTTAAAAAGTTTTTAAAATATATTTTTTTTTTCACAACAATTTTAAATAAACGTTACACACATGATATGTGAGTTTTAGATACATTCAAGTTTGTCTCCTTAAAAACTTTATGAATGGTCATGTATATTTATATGAATAGTCATCCAAGTGAATGATAATTTACATCATTTTTTCAATCATCCACAAAATTTATTTTTCAAATATTAATTTATAAATGTATTTTTTTTATAAAAAGTCTTATAATCTTGGTTTATACGTGTTTATGTAAAAAAATCTATGGATGATCATTCACAAGGGGTGCGTTCGGTAAATGATTATTTTAAAAATGTAAAAGTTTTTAAAAATGTCACATAATCTAAACCGATTGCAAGTCATATTTTTTGAAAACAACTCAAATTCAATGAGTTTACATTAGTTGAGGGTTTTTTGTATAATAAAAATGATTGAGAGTTTTAATCGTAAAAATGATCTAACTTATATTAAATGATTATTTTATCTTATTAATTTTTTTTACCATGAAAGTACTCAAATAATCACTTTTAATCGTATGATATATAACCATTTTATAATGAATGAAAATTTTTTGTTGTTTACAAACAATCTCTTTTATAATAATGATAGTGTAATTAATGAGATAAAATAATATTTATAATATTATTATTAATGATTAAATATATATCTAAAGGTTTAAGCTGCAAAAATTAACCATCTGTTCTCGAATTAAGGGAGTCAAAAAAGAAAAAAAATAAGGAAAGTAAGGGCGGAGAAATGTCAATTTTTTCTTTCCCTCTATTTTTCTCATAATTGGACAGAAATTTTTGAGCGGAAAATCATCCACACTTTCATTTTGAATTGCTCAAAATAGCAAACAACTTTTCTATTTTTTCCTCATTATAACAATATCGTAAATTTTGTCCCAAATAATGGTACCAACTTTTGGTTTACTTTTGATTATAGCATTTAACTGGTAAATAACAAGTAGGTTGTTATTTCAACCGATATGTTAAATGGTAAAAAATAAAACTCATTGCCACAATAAAAAAAGTAGGTTGTTATTTCAAACAATAAACATTATATATAACCTTTTTTTACCGGTTAACTTTTGTTATTTACCGGTTAAATGCTATAATCGGAAATGAACAAAGAGTTGGTTTCAGTATTTGATACAAAATTTGCGAGATTGCTATAATAAGAAAAAAAAAGAAAAAAGTTAAATTCTATTTTAAGCAATTCCTCCTAATGACAACTTTTTTTTAATGTTTGTCAGATAACACAAGTTTTTTTTTTTTCAACTTTAATCTTCTTTCTTTTACTAATTTTGTTTCAAGAACGTAAAGCAAAAGTTGAAATAGAATATATCATTTGAATATATTCAATTACATAAAGAAATCATAAATAACGATTAATATACCACGTGTGATGACAAAAGCAGGCAAGTAAGAAGGCCCAACAATCACATGTGATGACTGATGATGTGATTGATGTCAAGAATTAAAAAACGACAAAATCACGTATCTTCGTTCCAAATTAATTGCTTTAATTAATGGTTAATAATTGTTAAAATAGGGGTTTGTGCTTCCTTTCCTATTTTGTTTATTCTGTTTTGGGCCTGCTTATTTTCTAACCTGCTCATGTTTTCTGTTTTATATTTGGGCTTTTGTGTGCAAGTTAAGTGTGAAGCCCAGGTCAGTTCCAGGTCCAGCCCCTTGCGGTGTTTGCATTCCTATTTTCTGTTCTGCCCTAATTCGAAGGTTTGGCTCAGGTTTCTAGCTCGTCTCCTCGTGTCTCTCGTTGCTCGCTTCAGTTTCTGCATCTGTTTAAGTTGTTGAAGTCTGTTAGGTTGTTGAGCTTCTTGTTAGATTGGGTGGTTCTCTCTATTTAAGAAGTCCCCCTCTCGTAGCTTTGCAGGTTCAATATGTAGTTAGTAATCTGTTTGGTTTCTTCTGAATCTTCTAAGTTCCTGTAGTATTGAAATCAGTGGTGATAGAAGTTTTCTTGATTGAGGGTGAGCTTCATCTGTTGATGAAGACTCGGTGTGTTTTGTAGTGAGGTTTCACATGTAAGTAATAGGGTGGCTTTATGCCAGTTGTGATTTAGGGTTATTAAATGAAATTAGTTGTTGAGAATTCTCGTTGTTGATTCTTGATATAATTTTTACATGGTATCACAGCTCAGGTTTTGAGCGAGTGGGGTTTTTGGTTGTTTTCTTTCGAAGCGTCGTGCCTTGTCCGGCTCATGTTCTTGGGATTCTGATGGTTAGGGTTTACTTTCGAAACCCTAAAGTTTCGATTACTTCCACTGTATTTCTAGGCTCTTGATGGGATCCTTGCATCAATTTGTAGTCATTTGTTTTCAGCATGTGCAAACGATATCATCTGCAGTTGATTTTCTTTTCCCCGCCGTCTATGTCAACTTACAATCTTCTGTGGTTAGTGGGGGCCTTCTTGACTTATTTTGGGTTTTTTGGGATTTCGATTGAGTTGTTGAAAAGCCCACAATTGCAGACATTTTGGCGTGTCGTTTGTTTATTGTTAGTTTTTAGAGTAAATGACATAAATGGTCCCTGTGGTTTGCCCAAAATTATGGAACCGGTCCCTCAACTTTCAAAATTGCATAAACGGTCCCTCAAAACACTGTTTGTTTGCAAAATTGGTCCCTCATCGGTTAGTCATCCGTTAAAATTTTCAAAATGACAAATTTGCCCTTTCAGTTATGGTCCCTCAACTATTTACTTAATTTCAGTTTTGGTCCTTCTAACCAATTTTTATTTTTGGATTTAAATTTAAGTAGTTATTTTAATAAAATATGATTTAGTTAACTAATATAAATTTATAAATACAAAAAAATGTAATTTAATTATCATTTGTATATTTATTAAATTTTTTGCTTTATGTGTTCCTAGTATATACATTCATATTTTAATATTAACATTATTTGTTCTTTTACGAATAGGCGGGAAAATGAAATTGAGATGCCACGAAAGATTGACACGTGGCAAAATCCTTTTGCTTTATTAATAGATTTCTAATCTAATGTTAAGGAAAGTGAATTATAATCTAATTATTTTTTATAAACTATTTATGATATTTTGTTTTCACATTAATTAAAATATTTAATAAATTTATGTATATTAAAAATCTATGGATCAACATTCTAATACAGTCAGTAAAAATTTTATTTATCCGTATATTATGTATTTTAATTTTATAGTTTATATCGTTTAGATAATTTATTTTGAGTTCTAATATTATCATTTAATTATTAAAAATTTATAATTGTAATATACTAATTTAAGTATATATTTATTTTTTTTAAAAAAAATATTATTCATAAATATATCACATGTAATATATGTGCAATTAACTAGTAATTTATATAATATAAAATATAAAGAAAAGATAGGGATATATAGTTTTAAACATATGAAACCCACAGTCCCATACTCCCATCACTTGAAAAAGGTCAAGGGATTTAAATGAAGGTCAATAAATGAAGATTATGATTTTTGACAAAATAAATATTATAATACATTTTGTAATGTAATTAGTTTATATTAAAATAAATTTAAATGCATTAAAATTTAAAATTTTAAATTTATATGTATTTTTATAAATTTATATAAATTTAAATCCGAAAATAAATTTATAAACTGAAGTAGTTATTTTAATCACATTACATTTTTTTTTGTATTTATATGTTGGGTACAAATTTATATAGAGTTGTAATCAATTTTATTGTAAAAGTTCAGGGGTTGTTTGTGTAAATCCTCAATACTTTGTATTGTGTATAAATAGGAGTGTATGTGTGTTGTTATAGGAGGAATCTCAGATTACACAAAAATACACGGCTGGAATTAGAGAGAAAAGAAGGATTGCTTTCCAAGAAAGCCAAGAACACCAATGTAATATTTTCTCTCTTAATCATTCAATAGATTGTGTTGGATTGATAATTGTTCATATGAATTGTTTAATGTTGATTGAATTGCTAGAAATTTGAATTCACATTATAAATTTATATTAGTTAACTAAATCTTATTTTATTAAAATAACTACTTAAATTTAAATCCAAAAATAAAAATTGGTTAGAAGGACCAAAACTGAAAATAATTAAATAGTTGAGGGACCATAACTGAAAGGGAAAATTTGTCATTTTGAAAAAATTAACGGATGACTAACGGATGAGGGACCATTTTTGCAAGCAAACAGTGTTTTGAGGGACCGTTTATGCAATTTTGAAAGTTGAGGGACCGATTCCGTAATTTTGGGCAAACCACAGGGACCATTTATGTAATTTACTCTAGTTTTTATTTTTAATTTTTGCAATGTCTCTTCAAAGTCTAAGTTCAAAGTCAGAATATGCCAGGAGATTGGTTCGCTTTTGTTCCTTGTTTGTTGGGCGTTCTGTTGATGAAGGTTCTTCACCGATCTAAGAATAATTTGGTGATCAACTGAGAAATCAATCAATGGGGTTCAATCTCAAAACCTTTTGTAATCCTCGAAGAAGCCTGCTGCCTGGTTATTTCCGCTGCAATCTGTTTAGATTCGCCTTGATGGATGTGAGGAACCCTCTGTAAGTTTTTTTTTTGTGCTTCTTCTCCGCTGTATTGGTCTCTTAGTTTTTTGTGGGAAGAGTCAACTGGCTTGACCGGACGATTGATCGTCTTGGAATCCTGCTGTTATGTTGGCTCTTTCTTGGTGTGGTGTGTGTATAAGTTGTGTGTGGTCTATGGTTTTCTGTGTCTTTTTATCCTGCCCTTAACAGTTTTTTGTTTGATTGAAATCCTCCCTTTGTTGCAAAAGTTGGTCATAGATTACTGGTTTTGACATGAGTTATTAGTGCTACGCATAATAAATTTCTTTTAAAGGTTTTCTTGTGTTTTGAAGTGCAAATTCTAACCTTGAAATTGGTTGGTTCTGCTCATATAATTGTCTTTTGAGTTTCTTTGCATAAACATATAATTTTTTCATAACATGCACTGTGAACGGGTAGAAAATATTATGGTTGATTAATTTATGTTTATGTAGATAAGATTCTTTTCTGTTGATCTCTTGGGGGTCTTGCTCTTGCTTGACTTGATTTTGAACACCCGTGGTTATCCTTATTTGATCTCTAATAAGTGCTCTATGTGTGTGATTTCGTATACAACTCCAACAAAGATTCTTAGTTCAGAAAGTGTCGTTTAAGTCACTTTATAATTTGATTGTTGTTCCAATCTGGTTGAATGTCTTATTTGGTGTCAATATTCCTTTAAAGATAGAAATTATTAAATATGAGACGGTCTTGTGTGTATGCTTGAAAAACGTAAGTGATTATCCAATGTTAGTTGGGAAAAAAAAGAAAGAAACGAAAAAAAAACAAACTGATGTGTTTAAATTTGGTCAAGCAAGAGGGTTTATGGTCTTTGTCAATTTATGGATAGCACTGGAAGTTTTTTTTTTTTAAAATGCCGTCATGGATACATAGATGTTTGTGTTAACATGAATCAGTTAAAGGATATAAATTGTCTGTGTTGACTGTTCCAAGGTTTTTTGCAGAAGCCGCATACAGGTTTCTTGTCTTTGTTATGTCTGAGATAATTTGGACTTTTTGTTTTAAGGGCGTAAAGTTCTTATGGTCAAAATTGTTGTAATTCAACTATCTGTCTTTGAAGTTGCTCTCTGTTTATAACAGAGATGGTTGAAAGGTGTTAAAGAAGTTGGTAAAATGTGGTTGAGGTTACTTGTAATTGAAATCATGATAATGGTCTGTGGTTTTTAAAAGAAGTTGTTAAAAGTTGTTGTAATTGTTAATTCAAGTTGTTGTCAAAAGTGGTTTGTTCGCTGATAAGTCTAAATGGGCCATCATTGTTATTGAATCTATAATGGTTGAAAATAGTGTTGCTAAATATTAAGTGAAACTTTAAATTTTGAAAATTCTTTTTCCATGTTAATGTTTTGGAAGGGGTTTTTGATTTAAAAAATTGGTGTTGTTCTGCTAATAATATAGCAGATATACAAAAGGTTTATCATGTTTTAAACATAAAAACTGTGTGATAAAGTAAATTTGTCAAATATTTTGGTAAATGTGGTTCAAGTTAAATTGTGGTTTTATAATGGTTGATAAAACATGTTAAATGTTAGTTGTGGTTATGTTTGTGGTTAAAAGATGGTTGTTGTTCTGGTTTACTGAAATTAAGTGATATGGTGGGTCAAGAAGACACTCTATTTCAGCAGTCCTGGATCTTGGCCACTCTGTTTGATTCATAGGATTCTAAGAAGGTAGGGACTTAGTCTCACTCGTTTGTTGTTGAAATTGGGAATGAGATTCTGGTTATGCCTCTTTGTTATTGTTGGTTCTTGAGAGATTTTGTATTGTCTTCTCAAAGTTGTGTTTTAAGTTGGTTTTCTCTAAGTGTTGTGTAGTTGTGTGTCATGCTCCAAGTTATGTGTTTTTTAGGTTTGGTTGTTATACTGGTGAAAGGTATTGTCTGCCTAATATGAGTAAAAAACCCTTATTAGTTAACTTGGTTTTGTTTATCTCTTTAAGACCTATAATGCGAGTTTGATGTGTTCTAAATGTGGAGAAGTTTGGTTTTTTGATATATATATATATATATATATATATATATATATATATATATATATATATATATATATATATATATATATATATATATATATATTTGTGTTAATTAGATAACTTGTTTGCTCAGGGATGAAAAGGTTAGCTTAAATAGTGTTGGTTCTGTTTCTCTTGAAATATATGTTCTATTCTCAGGAGCATCCTTCTAAGTTGATGTGTTATTGATGGATTGTTCTAAAACCAACCGCGTCTATGTCTAATCCCTTGATGTTTTTTAATAAATCAAATGTATTGTTTAAATTGAGAAAAAAAAAATATATTCTGTCTGGATCTGGTTTGGAGTCTAGCAATTATAGCAAGGGTTGGAATTTTAATTCTGGTCCAAATCAGTTGTATTTCACACCCAGCTGTTGGAATTTTAATTCTGGTCCAAATCAATTGTATTTCACACCCAACTGTTACAAACTAAAAAGACAAACAAAAACGTCAGTTGAATTGCTAAAGAACTCCGAAAGCTCCACTGTGAAGGGATTAACAATGCAACCAATTCGGGAACAGTGGTAGCGGTGTTTTTTGCGACCGTTGCGTTTGCTGCTAGTTTCACAGTTCCTGGCGGTGACAATGATGATGGGGTGGCTGTGGTGGTGAACAGGGCTTCCTTCAAAATCTTTTTCATATTCAACGTCATTGCCTTTTTTCCACGTCTTTAGCTGTGGTGGTGGTTCAGATTACATTGGTTATAGTGGCTTTCATGGCTTCTTCTTACATAGTAGTCGGTCGAAACACGGATGGGCTGCCAGTTTGGTCACAGTTGTGGGTGGAATTATAATGGCAGGGGTTCTGGGAACCATGACTCATTATGTGTTTAAGTCCAAGAAAACCCGATTGAAGAGGAAGAAAGACAATTTCGCAAAGAGTGGTTCAAACTCATGGATGCATTTTGAGTTTTCCAACTCAAAAGTCGACAGAATCTACGTCATATGAGGTAAACACACTGTAGTTGTTCTTTTAGTCAACAATCAACCCCGAAATATCATGAAGTTAGATTGTGTTTAAATAGAACTGCTGCTTAAGTGTTTAAACCTGTAGTTTTATATTCACCTTATTTGGTGTGTTACTGTTGCTGTGTATCGTGTGAATTTGTTGTCTCTGTGTATCAACTTGTTATGAAAGTGGGTTGTAGCAGTCTGCTGACTTTAAGTGGCCTAATGAGTTTAAATGCGTTTTCATTGGTGTTCAACGTATGAAAGCGTGAACGATTGAGTGGAACTTTAAATTTGTCATATATTGTTCAAGATAATTGTTGGTAAAACCAGCGTGTGTCCATTGGCCTGGTATGTTGGTTGTTGATTGGCTTTGGTCAGCTTGTTGGTTTGCTGTTTTAGTTTGTTTTTTCAGGAGGTGGCAGGAAATCAGGTGGGTGTTTTTGGTCCAAAGTTGGTTTATACTTAGATTCTTGCAAAGACTTGGGAGGTAAGTCGTATCTTTGATGCATCACACACGTAAAGGGAACATGGTAAGGGTTCCAGTTTTTGTGGGAAGTAAATTTGGTATATCAGTTCCACACTTAACTTGAAGGGGGGTTTAAAATAGGGGTTTATGCTTCCTTTCCTATTTTGTTTATTCTGTTTTGGGCCTGCTTATTTTCTAACCTGCTCATGTTTTCTGTTTTATATTTGGGCTTTTGTGTGCAAGTTAAGTGTGAAGCCCAGGTCAGTTCCAGGTCCAGCCCCTTGCGGTGTTTGCATTCCTATTTTCTGTTCTGCCCTAATTCGAAGGTTTGGCTCAGGTTTCTAGCTCGTCTCCTCGTGTCTCTTGTTGCTCGCTTCAGTTTCTGCATCTGTTTAAGTTGTTGAAGTCTGTTAGGTTGTTGAGCTTCTTGTTAGATTGGGTGGTTCTCTCTATTTAAGAATTCCCCCTCTCGTAGCTTTGCAGGTTCAATATGTAGTTAGTAATCTGTTTGGTTTCTTCTGAATCTTCTAAGTTCCTGTAGTATTGAAATCAGTGGTGATAGAAGTTTTCTTGATTGAGGGTGAGCTTCATCTGTTGATGAAGACTCGGTGTGTTTTGTAGTGAGGTTTCACATGTAAGTAATAGGGTGGCTTTATGTCGGTTGTGATTTAGGGTTATTATATGAAATTAGTTGTTGAGGATTCTCGTTGTTGATTCTTGATATAGTTTTTACAATAATGATATTGCGTTTCACATTCAGTTATGACACTTGAATGAGACAACTTTCGAGTAGTTAGGAATTGTCACCGATGGATGATCTTCTTTCAACTTCAAAAATTATACGATTTGTTTTCGGACATATTATTCTCGCTACTTTCCATAATTTTATAAATTATTATTATTTTTTATTAAAAAAACAATTTTACGAGGAAAATGAGTTCTTTATATTGTACTAAATAACACAAATAAATTTAGGAATTAGTATGAACAAAAATAATATAGACTTAAATTGTCCATACATTTACGTGGGATGAAAAATACGTACTAATGAACCTAACATAAAAGGTTGATTTACACATTCTCACTACAAACATTTAGAATCATTATTTGGATGGATAATATGGTTTTCAATCATCCAAATTGTTCAAAAACCAAATCCACTACAATAAAAAAATAGTTTTTAGCGATACATTAGCGACGGTTTTTAAGCTGACATCTTTATTGACATCATAAAGGTGTCCCTATATACACTACTAAAATCCGTCGCTAATCTGTCGCTGATGTGTTTCAGCGACGGATTAATCTGTCGGTAAAACCCAATGACATGACACTTTTGTAACATTGTGATCAGTTACGGCGTATCCATTTCGTTTGAGATTACAGTTCATTATGATTGATTGAGAATATGTTAGCTCGGGAACGAGCTTTTGACAGTTTTAAGGGGCGTATGGATGCATCCTAGGATACTTTGTGTTTCGCGGAAGTGTAGTGTAATGTCATACACTCCTTCCGAACCAGATGCATTAATGTGGTGCACTCAGTGTAGTCTTTCGTATGATATTGATTATTACACATTTCGTTAGGACGCTCGGTAAACATAACCCAACCATTTATTGATTCAACCTTTATTTTCTTGACGATCTGGTGTGGAGGTGGATATTATTTTTAAAAGAAATCTATTTTTAAAACATTCATTTTCAAGATCCGTCACTGATCCGTTGCAGATCCGTCACTAATCTGCTGCTAATTGTCTGTCATTAATCCGTCACTAAATCTATGTCACAAATCTGTCACTGATCTGTCACAATAAAGTTGTCGCAAATCCGTTCCGTCACTGATCTGTCGCTAATTGTTTGTCATAAATCTGTCACTAAATTTATGTCGCAAATCTGTCACTGATCTGTCACAATAAATCGGTCGATGAATTCTGTCGATAAACCGTCGCTAATCGGTCGGTAAACCGTCGCTGAATTCCGTCGATAAACCGTCGCTGAATTCCGTCGATAAAGCGTCGCTAATCTGTCGCTAAGCTGATGTCACAAATTCGTTGCCGAAATCCGTTGATAATCTGTCGCTGATATGTCGCTAAGTTGCTGTCATAAATATGTCGTTGAAATCTGTCGGTAATCCGTCGCTGATCTATCATTTAAAATCTGTCGCAAATCTGTTGCAGATCCGTCACTAATCCGTCGTTAATCCGTCGCTAAAGTTCCGTCGCAAATTCCGTCACAAGATCCGTCGCTGATACTCATTTTTCTAGTAGTCACTAGTACAAAAACTATCAAAAAACCCCCTTAATAGAACCAGGAATTTCGAAAAACACCTTAATAACCGGGTTTTATTTGTCCAGTGTTTTTTTTTAAGATAGGACCCGGTTCTTGTATAACTAACCGCACTTGATTTTCCTTATAATGCGTGCGTTTCTTTCTGTTTAATAGAGCCCGGTTCTATTTTAAAAACCTAGTTTCTTTGTCCATAGTTTTCCCTCTTCTTTCCCAATTTTGTTCCCAAAATTTTCAATTCCCTCCACCCAGTTCCCTCCTTCACCGACAGCCCCAACCCTAACACCAACCTCGACCCAAACCCAAACCAGACCCCCTTCTCCTTGCCTCTCTCGTTTTCTACCAGCAACTACCATCACCCACCTTCGTCGTTTAACCTCTGCCACACATCCCCTTCTAACCCAGCCCTAAATCCACCACGAAGACTCACTGTTCAAAAATTTCCTCTCCAACGATTCCGAACATACTTGCATAGCGATTTACAGGTGAGTTTTGATGAAATATCTTCTTTAAATTTCTCCTTTTGTTTCTGTTCTTGATTTCTTGTAGTTCTCGATTTGTACATCTGACTTATCCTCTAAATACATGCTTTTTCATGGCAACCGTCCTCACTGTTGCTGTTGCCAACGATTGACCCCTTTTCCATCCAGATTTGAGTTTCTCCATGCCACTTCCTTCGTTCCTTTTTCTTGTTATTTTCTAGGTAATGGTTTACCCTTGATTATTACATATATTTTCCAGATTTTTGTGGTTTGTGATTCAAATGTTAATGGAACATAAGTTGATTGGGCTTCCCATTGTTATTTTTGATGACAAGGTATTGAGTTGTAAAAGTGTATGAAATTGAACTAGTGGTTTTGTTGTGTGATAGTTTGACCATTGCTTCATTTATTTGCAAAAATTATTTTTGATAATCAGTTAATACTAGAGTACAAAAAAATTATCAATTATATTCCAAGAAATTAATGATTTAGTTCTCTAGAAGAAGCCCAATCTCTGTATCATGTTTTTATGAGATGGTCTGCAGAATGAATTGTAATTGTACAGCTTATGCAAATTTAGATATCAGAAACAGAGGAAGTGGGTGTTTGCTATGGTTTACAGATACTTGTATCTCCTCTTTATTTTGTAGAAATTACAAACATTAAACATCTTATACTTGTATCTCCTTGGCTCAGTAGACTCGCATACACCTTAAGGCATGCTGCTAATGTTTCTGTTTAACATAAACGACACCCCTGTTGGGCAATCCATATCCATTTAAATGCTTACAATCAGATCGCAAATAAGCATCCATGTATGTGTGCAGAACTTTCTGTTTGTGTATGTCGAAGTGCAGAAGATAATGGAGAGAAAAGATAGTATTTACATAACTAACTTTTATTAATCCAACACACACAGTAGTTATTTTGTGTCAAACCTTGATCATGGAGGTTGTTTTTGAATTGCAGACTATGAATATTTTAGTTATTCAGTACATCATCAATTCATGATTATTCATAAACTAGTAGCCTACAATAAGGGTTGGATGAATGTTTAAGCTATTATTTTTAGCTTGATTTTTATTGTGTTTTTTAGTTGACGAGCATGATTTAGTTGTTATCCTCATTTATAATTGTCTGCAAGTAGAATTACGGCCTCTTAAATAATCGTTTCAAACCTTGCCTTGGAAGTATATCTCAGCTTGTTAAATTGCTTGTACATATAACAGCTTGTTAAATTGCTTGTACATTTTCATTATATAGATTTGCATCGTGATATGCTACCAAAGCCATGAACTTGAAAATATAAGTTAAAGCTGAATCTCATTTACTGTTTCGTACTTTGTAGACGAGAGAGGACTGATGATTGACGGAATTGAGTTTGGCCCAGATTGAAAGGTTAGTTGATTGTTCGACACACACACACACATCTACTTTCTGTTTACTGTTTCTTAAATAATCGTTTCTGTTGCTGTTGGTTGTTCGACACACACACATCTACTTTCTGTTGCTGTTGGTTGCTCTAGAGGATAGCTTTCAAGCCCTAATTGATTACTACTCTATTTTAATCTCTTCCAGGTTTGAACCCTATTCTCTATTCTCTATTCGACCTAGTATTTGTCCCAAGATATGTTGAAATCGTCGACCTAGATCGACCATATATCACAGTGGCAGGCTAGCAAGATCACACCATCATCGACCCACTAGCTGTCCTTCATCGATCAGTGGCTGCTCGCGAGTTCACAGGCGACGAACTACACTCAGACTAGATATATATCTCTCACGTCTGAACCTACTGCTCTTTCGACTTTCAATCCCTAATTTTTTTTTCTCTAAACGACTTTCTCAACCAGGTTTGGCAACCACAATTGCAGATCCAGTCTCATGATTTGAAGAACTAATTTCAAGTATCTAGGTTATGGTGCAAAAACGATTCAAGAACCGATTTCAAGGTATTTCTAGAGGTATCGATTTACTCACCCATAAGCGGTTGTTTCTTAGGTATCGATTTACTCACCGGTTCTAATTGGTTTCTAAAATTGATTATCCCAACTTTTATTACTCAAGTTAATTATGTGTTTTAATTAGTATAAATGATACTGCATGCTAGGGGCTTGAGCCTTGCAATATAATGTGTTCTTAGTAGTCAACCAGTTTCACCAAATCAGAAACCAGGCACCTTTATCTATCTATTGCAAAAATAGTATTTTTCTTATTAAAAAATAAGGAATTGGACCCGGTTGTTTAGTACACAAACCGGGCTGTATCTGCAATTTTTTTTTCTCTTTGAAGACAATTAGAACCCGGTTGTGTAGTAAAAAACCGGGGTATATTAGGTTTTGGACCCGGTTAAATAACCGGGCTATATTTACATCATAATCAAGCCCACCCCTCTTAAAGCCCGGTTGTAGAACCGGGCTCTATTATGCATTTTAACCGGGCTTTATTATCCTTTTTGTAGTAGTGAGTGATACGCATCATTGATTTTAATGACATTAAAAGACATGTCGCTATAAATTCCGCCACCTATAACGGCTCTCAAAATTTTACAACCTAACACAATATTTAACCTAACTCAGGATTTATCGATTTCAGGGAACGAAAGAAAGAAACGGGACTCATAATACTACAATCTAATCCAATAATTAACTATTTCAGATTTTTTCCGAGAAAAGTAATACCTAAAGATAATAATTAACTAAATAATTAAGGCAAACTAATTACGACAAATATATAAAACCTCCATTTTTAAGTTCTTTTTTCAAATTAATTAAAAACTAATTATAATAACTAAAATTTAATTATATAATGAAGAGACGATAACTAGATAATATAAACGAAACTCTTAATTAAACAAACGACACCCATTTATGTTATACATCAATAATGTACAACAGTTTTAATTCGATTGTCAATAATCATCGGTTTTGATTCGAGATTTCTACCCATTTTAGTTCTTTTTGAAATAAATAATAAGCATAAAACTAACCTAATACCATAAGTCTTTAAAATATACATGCATCAAATTTTCTAAAATAAAAAGGTGGTACTTGAGCATCGTTAAAGATCTATACAGTTATAATTTGCTAGCTTAAAAAAAAAGGGAGAATTTCATATATGTCCTTGTAAACTTGTCTTATTACGTATATGTCCTTATAAAATTCCTTATTACATATATATCCTTCTAAACTTTTAAAACTCACTAATATATCCAAATATCTAATTTTTTATTATTAAATCATTTAGAGAATATCAAATATCATTTTTTTAATTTATTTGTTTGTAAACTCCCAAATTACCCTTTTCCCACAAAAGAAGGATTGCATATATATACTTTTAAATCTTTCTTATTATGCATATATTCTTAAACTTCCTCTTTTATTCTCAAAAAATACATTAATCTACAAAAAAAAACTGCATTGAATTTACATAAAAAAACTGCACTAAAATTAAATAAAAACTGCACTATTTTTGCATTAAAATTACACTTAAATTACAAAAAAACTACACTAAAATGCATAAAAACTGCACTAAAAGTGTATTAAAAAACCGCACAAATTTCAATTAAAACACTGCACAAATTAAAATTCTAATTAGAGACAAGTGGAGGAAGGAGGAAGTTGGCAGTTGCATGGTGATGGCAACCGGTGGACAACAACAGTAGGCGATGAAGACAACAAGGTTAGGACCTAAAGTACCCTGTTTTGGAAATTAATTTTAATACAACCACCTTTAGGTAAATAAATTTCAAAGTTACTATCTTTCAGGTAAAACCTCCAAAATTATGTGCAGAAGGTTATATAATGAAGTTATTGCGATTTTTTAATACACTTTTAGTGCAGCTTTTATGCATTTTATTGTAGTTTTTATGTAATTTTAGTGCAATTTTTATGCAAAAATAGTGCAGTTTTTATTTAATTTTAGTGCAGTTATTTTTATGTAAATTTAATGCAGTTTTTTTTTGTAGATTAGTGTATTTTTTTAGCATAATAGAGGAAGTTTAAGGATATATGCATAATAAGAAAGATTTAAAAGTATATATATGCAATCCTTCTTTTGTGGGAAAATGGTAATTTGGGGATTTACAAATAAATGAATTAAAAAAATGATATTTGATATTCTCTAAAGTATTTAATAATAAAAAGTTAGATATTTGGATATATTAGTGAGTTTTAAAAGTTTAGAAGGATATATATGTAATAAGGAATTTTATAAGGACATATACGTAATAAGACAAGTTTACAATGACATATATGAAATTTTCCCTAAAAAAAAAAAAAAGAACCAATACTTAATCTAGTTGACTTGAAACTCAAACGTTCATTTTCTTCAATCCTCAATATATGTTGTGGGTTCTGTTTATGTTGATGAAATCCTTCATTTTGTAAAATTTGTCAAGAAACCAATCACCTTCTCAATTATTTTATTATGAAATTGATACAAGGTACATCAATTACAATGCAGAAGATGTAAAAAGATTTAACCTTTTTACTAAAGAGGCTAGTACGAGAGTTGTGGGATTAAATTTTCAAAGAAAATCATAAAGTATAAATGTTTAAGAAAATGGGGTCTTCGTGATAAAACTGGCTTTAAAAGTTAAATACAGATTTTTTGTTCATGGGTTAGTCTATTTACACCCTACGATGGAGTAGAAAAAGAGTTAAGCATGACCATGAAAATTAAAATGATAAAATCTGTCATTTTTCTATTGTCTAGTTAATTATAAAAAATTGATTTTTAATAATATAGTAATAATGATGTGGTAGAATTAAAGATTTATGGGGTGAGAATACCAAATTCCTCCTCGTGTTAGCTACAAAGATCTTGAGCCATTAATTCAACAAATTATTGATGGTGCACCTAACCCTATTCTCACTGGCAAGCCGATTACGGATTACCATCATTACCCAAAGCTACTGATCCTTTAACTGTATGGACTTTGGTGGGAATTAAAGATATATGATGTCAAAGTTAAATGGCTAATTCTTCCTTCTACATATATTTTCTCAATATCTTTAGAATTGTATGTATTTTCCGGGTTGTCAACTCAAACATACAATAACAAGTAGTAGCATATGATTAAATCATGATGATTAGGTGTGTGTGCGCCATTATAATGCAGCGCACCAGAAAGTTTCACTTTTAACATTCTAAGTATATGAAATAATGCATTGCATAAATGTATGTTCACATACATGCAAATTTATGTTCACTTTATTTTTAAGGAGGTAAAAGATGTGAATATATGTGAAATTTACATATCATATTTATAATGTTAAATTATACATGTTTATGAAAAACAATTCAAATTTTAAAGGTAATAACTTCTGATGCGTTGTATAATGAGTGATAATATCTCGAACCATATTATATATATAGACACACATACACACACACACACACACACACACACACACACACACACACACACACATATATATATATATATATATATATATATATATATATATATATATATATATATATATGTATAATATAATTTAAAGATATAATTTTATGTGTTCATCTTTTCTTCTTATCAGTTTAATCTGAATTAAATTTAATTTTATCACCATGTATGTGTATATCTAATTAACATATTTTATTTTTTTATAAACTTATTTAACTAATATTTGTAAAATAAAAATATTAAAATTATATCAATTTAAAATATATAAATTTATAAATAAAAACTAAAAAACAATATATTAAAATAAATAAAAACGATATTGGAAAATAAAAACTAATACTA
The DNA here is from genome assembly GCA_020465985.1 of Centrapalus pauciflorus. Taxonomy (NCBI): domain Eukaryota; kingdom Viridiplantae; phylum Streptophyta; class Magnoliopsida; order Asterales; family Asteraceae; genus Centrapalus; species Centrapalus pauciflorus. The sequence goes on along the minus strand of JAANYP010006955.1, from coordinate 990,708 downwards.
ACATATTTCATAGCGTGTAATAAAATATATAAACATTATGTTTCAAATTATATCAATTAAAAATGTATAAATTTAAAATAAAACTTAAATGGATGATTTAAAAAAAAAGTAATTACTCATATATATTTAGAAAGTTGTATCATTTTTATCTTATTATTAAAGAATATTAATGCACTAATAATTTGATGTAAAGTTATTAAAATCGTGATCATGATTATAAGATCATAGAATCCTACCATCAGATTTCGATACAAATTAATGCAAGATTTCTAGTATGGGATTGGTTGAAGTGTCAAACAATCTATCATGGGATTGTAGGATTGGTGACTGATCCAATCTTACCTTTGACTCTGTCCAGATTTATTTTTACCTGTTTTCTCATAGAATTGTTTGTCGATCGGATCCTATACTTTTGGGATTCAGTTTTACCTGGTAAGCCATTTGATTAAATCTTAGAATCACTTGACTTTCTTTTGCATAACTGTAACCATTCAAAACATTAAAGTATTGTCCTTTAAAGTATGAATCTTTATTTAACTTGTTATATTATATTATATATATACTAATAAAGTAAAATAATTATTGTCATGTGTCACTCTCTTGACTCTTCTACATTTCATTTACTGCCCGTTTTTCTATTATAAATTTCTCAATTAACTCATCTAATTTATTCTAAAAAATTAGAATATTAAATGAAAACTTATATAATTAAATAATTTTAAAATACTTCCTATATAACCTCTAATATTACCTAAAATATTTTATCTAGAATGATCTAAACGATTTATAATTTATAATATTTTTTAAAATTTAAACTAAAGCTTACATGTTTAATCGTATATTAAATGTATCAAATTTAAAATCTGTTTTCATTCTTAAAATTTTTACATTAATACTTATTTTAAATTTATGTTAGCAATCGTAATCGATTTAAATTTCCGTACATAATCAATTGAATAAAAAAATTTTCTCATATACTATAGCATGATTTTAGGTTTTATCACTGAAAACATATCTAAGAGGGTGTTTGGATTTGCGTTTGAAAAAGTGCTGTAGCATTTTGGAAACTAATAATCAGATAATAATTTTCATAAAAATAACACTTTCTTACAATATTATATTTATTGTTTTCAAATTTAAAAGCAAAAATATTACTAAATTGATTTAGTTTTTATTGTAATATAATTAATATTTCAAATATCAATTTATTATCATCAGAATAACAAAATTATATTTTATATAATTTTAATAATTTATTTATGTCAGTTAATATCAAAATATTATTAATTTATTACTTTTTATAATGACATTTTAAGTTTTTTTAATTAAAAAAATATATATTTCTTACATGTACGCCCTATGTGTTACATGGGCCAATAATCTAGTTAGTCTATAATAGAAAATTATAAATTAATGTAGTTCCTAAGAGATAAAAACTAGTGATATTATGGTAGAATCTTACCATCCTAATCTTGTGTAGTAGAAAATGATACTAAGTAAAATATCAAAATCTTGACAACTTTGATATGATGTTATATTAAAATAGCATATTTTTTTAAAAATTAATGACGATTTCTAAACATATCTCTCGAACCTATGAAGTGCATGCTCCTTGATATGCCTTTTTTATTAATATTACAATCATTTCTTTGCATTTCGATTGATCAAAATGTACGATATAATTAAAGAGAAGTGTGATAAGTACAACAATATGCATATAGCAACCCTAAATTATTCCATATTACTATATGTAGATGTTCGTGCCTTGATCCCAGAGATTGTTCACTGCAACACCGAAGGAAAATACTACGTTAATGTCGATGCAGGTGGGTACCTGCGTCAACACTCCGATCCTTAAGTCAGACAATAGGATTGAGAATGAATTTAAAGAGAAAAAGGATTAGGATTTGATATATTGCTTACCTTAGAGAGAGAAAAAGGAGGTCTTTTATACCCTCCTATTGAGATCTCGTAATTCGACCTCCTCTAATCAAAATAGGACACGCGTCCTTTTTACAACGACCTTCATTTCATGATTTTTGGCGTGTAAGATCATACCTATATTCCTTTTTTGCTGACATGGCCGGATCCATGCATACACCATGACATGGCCTATATTAATTGGTTTTCCTTAACTACTTCATTCTGTTTAGCCTTTATTATATATATATAAAAGGACCCACGTGATCATATATAATGGGGTTTAGTTACAATCACACGTGTTCGACCTGGCCTGTTTTCAAAAGGAAAAAGTAATTCGAAACAATTATAAAAAAAGGATAATATTTAATATTTTAGTCTTAAGTGTCAATCTTAAACTCGTGGGAGAACAATAAGACAACCTGTGATTAGTTGAGGATGGACAAATAATCAAATTACAATTTTATTTTATATTTTAACAATCTAAACATTTTTCGTTATATGTGAAAAAAAATATATGTTGATGCTCAAACACGAATTCTTATATGTGCATCAACTTCATCTTTATGCAAAAAAATGTTTTCTTAAAATATACCAATTAAGGTTTGAAAAAAATACAATTATATATTCAATTATAAATATATAATATATATATAAGTTATTTTCATTAAATTCTTCTAATAATAATAAAATACAACATATTAAATAATATAATAACAAGTAATTAACAAAAAATTAAAAAATTACAACCATAATTTATGCTTAATTACAGGGATGAAAATACAACTTCAGTATATATATATGTGTAACGCAACTCTAAACCTCTCATCACCCACCCCATTCAACAACACCAAACAAACCCACCCAAACGTACCTTTTCTTCTTCTTCTTTACCCAACGCTAGCTTTCAATTCTTTGATCACCTTCAAATAACTGTTATCGATCGATCAGCTCCTGTGAATCTAAGAATTGAAACATGGGTGCTGGTGGCCGTTCGAATCCTCGCGATCTCGATGTTAAGAAATCTAAACCCGATATCATCAAAAGAGCCCCGACTTCAAAACCTCCGTTTACGTTAGCAGATATCAAGAAAGCCATCCCACCACATTGTTTCGAAAGATCCTTGATTCGTTCCTTTTCATATCTCGTATATGACCTCACAGCCATCTCCGTCTTCTACTACCTTGCCACAACTTATATTCCTCACCTCCCTCACCCTCTTCCTTACCTTGCCTGGCCCGTTTACTGGTTCGTTCAAGGTTGCATCTTCATGGGGCTTTGGATTATTGGTCATGAATGTGGTCATCATGCTTTTAGCGACCATGTATGGCTCGACGATACCTTAGGCTTCATTGTACACTCTTTCATTTTAACACCTTACTTTTCATGGAAAATAAGCCACCGTCGACACCATGCTAACACTGGCTCCCTTGATCGTGACGAGGTCCATGTACCAAAGACCAGATCAACACTTAATACTTCTGCGTTTTATCTCGACAACCCTGTTGGTCGAACCTTAACCCTTATTGTTAAACTCACCCTCGGCTGGCACATTTACTTGGCAATCAATGCTGCGGGAAGACCTTATGATAAGTTTGCTAGCCACTATGATCCGAGAAGCCCGATTTTCTCTGATAATGAGCGAATCCTGGTTTTCATGTCTGATATCGGACTTCTAAGCTTTTCATTCTTGCTGTACAAAGTAGCGATGATCCAAGGGTTCGCTTGGGTTTTCTGTGTGTACGGAGGTGCATTGATGGTCATGAACGCATTTGTCGTGACCATCACCTACCTTCAACACACTCATCCTTCTCTGCCCCACTACGACGACTCCGAATGGAACTGGATGAAAGGTGTGTTCGCGACCGTCGATAGGGATTACGGAGTTCTAAACAAGGTGTTCCACAATACTACGGACACACATGTGCTGCACCATTTGTTTTCATACATTCCTCACTACCATGCCATGGAAGCCACAAAGGCAATCAGGCCGGTTTTGGGTGAGTTTTATCAAAGCGATAGCACTCCATTTTTCGTGGCCTTATGGAGAGAATCAAAGAACTGTCTGTTCGTTGAGCCGGATGATCAGAGTGATGAGAAGAACAAAGGTATTTACTGGTTCAGAAGTCAATACTGACAAGTTAACTAAAGGACCAAACAAAGTGAAAAGGGAAATTAATTGTTGTCACCCTATTTAATTTAAATGATGTAATATTTGTACTTGGTTTCCCTTTGTTTCAAAATGATGTAATTCCTTGTGATGGTGTTCATCAATTAATGAAATAATAGTGTAAAATATTCATCCTATATATAAACTGATCAAATGCAGCATTTTTTAATAAATGTTCTTTAGCAAAGTTCGACACATTAATCACACACCCCATCATCGCTCTGTGATTACCCCAAAATATCAAGATTAATATGTTTTTTTTTTTTTATCATGTGACGAGAATGTTGATTTTTTATGAAAAGATTGAAGCAGAAAATTAAGTTCAGAGCGTATTTGGTAAAAGAGCTTTTAGTAGCTTTTAGGTGCTGATTTTTGATTCAGAAAAGTAAGCTTCCAAAAACTATTTCACGAAAAGCAAGTTGACTAACTTTCAAAAAGAGGTTCAACATTTAGTATAACAAAATTACCTTTTTACTCTTATAATACTTATGAATTACAACTTTAAATTAATATTAATGTTCTTTTATGTCATTTAATAATAAGCTACAATAAATTCTACCAAACACCTTTATAAAATATTCATATTTGAAAATTGTTATGGTTTCGAGTTGTGAAGATATGTTAAAACATACATTCAGATAGGGGCGGATCTAGAAAATTTTGTCATGGGTGTCAGATTTTTAGGATAAATATAATAGTTAGATTTTTTAAAATTTTAAGACGAATTGGGTCACCGAAAAGGGTTGCTAACACAAAATTTGACAAAGAACAATATTTTTGGGCTTTTTTCAATTTTTGGGCTAATTATTTGTTTCTTCTCTCTTCTTATTTTATAAAATATATATCTATATATTTATATATTTTTTGTAGTTGTCACTAAAAAAATCATAGGTGTCACTCAAGTTTTGATACATGGGTAATTCAATATTTGAAAATTTATCGGTGTCGAGTGACCTGCGGTACCACATTAGATCCGCTCCTGCATTCACATCAACTATCGTTTATTCACATTCACAATATATATGTACATTCACATGCTATTTTAGAGGTCTTGTGAAACTCAAAATCATATGTATATTTTTATAAATAATATTATATTGTTTATTTAAACTTTAAAATAAAACAAAATTTAAAAATACATTGTAGAAAAAGTTTTAATTTCGGTTTTATCGATAGATAATTGTTCTATCTTGAACCCAAATCTCACATACACACATATGTGTATATATATATATATATATATATATATATATATATATATATATATATATATATATATATATATATATATATCTGTGTGTGTGTGTGTAGTTGAATGCCATTAAAATATAATATTAGACTGTGATTATTGAGTAACATATAAAATTAACATATTTATCACGATAAAGTGAAAATTTTTATACAAAAATGTAATATACATATGTTCACAATTGTAATGATTAACTAGTTCACAACATTTTCATATTTATTATGATAAAATATTTGAATATTTAATTTAATACAAAAGTGCAATATACACATATTCATGCATATTACAGAATTGAATGTGTGTATTTCTATTTTGTTTGAAACAAAATATTTTATCGTAATGAAAATGTAAAATTATATAAATTAGTCAATAATAATGCAAATTTAAACATGTGTATATTGTAATTTTACAAAAATTCATACTTTATCGTAATGAACATTTTCATTTAATATGACGCACCAGTTGAAGAGTGTTAATGAGTCGAATAATTAACAAGCTACTCGAGCTCGTTTATCTCGAATTCGAGCCTGACCATTTTCAAGCTTGAACATAAATTCACAAGTCGAGCTTTACTCTACCAATATTTGGCTTGATTCGTTCGAAAACTCGTTTAATTATTCGAGTTGAACGAGCTAGTCGATCCTAACGCGTCGACCAAGCCGAACGAGCATAATTATATTCAACTACAGTTTGAATTTTCTATTAAAATATGATAAAAGTAGCCTTGAATGAGGTTTGAACATAAGATCTCTACTACACACACATACACACACACACACACACACACACACACACATATATATATATAGATTGAGGTTCAATTGAAAACTTTTATGCATCGAGAACCTTGAGGAACTTTTGTGAATCGAATAATCTACTAAGGGTGCACAAAGGGCATTTAGGGAAAACTAAAGATATGGTAATTAATTTATTTCTAAAAATCATTAAAAGATAATTTGAAGTTATATTTTGAATTAATATCTCATATTAACTACATTCTTCATTTTCCTCCCATTTCTCTGTATCTCTCTCTCTCATTTCTCTCTAATTGTGTTCTTCATTATTTTCATAATGATGATGATTTGAAAACGAAGATTAACGATGAACAACGATGATGACGAACATGAACAAAAAATGCAACCGACGATAATTATGAAAAACGGGATGCATAGATGGATGATGATCGATAAATAATGATGATGCATAGATGAATGATGAACAATGACAATGCATAGATGGATGATGAACGATGAACAACGAAAAATGATGATGCATAAATGGATAATGATCAATGACGATGCATATATGAATGATGAGCAAGTTGAACACGATGCATAGATGAATGAAGAATATGAACGACGAACATGATGCATAGATAAATGATAAACAAGTTGAACACGATGCATAAATGAATTTGTGTATTTTTTGTTAAATGCGTATTTTTTTAACACGATACATAGATAAACATGATTAACGATGAAATGCATCGATCTCCATCATCTTTTTTGAATTTGTGTAATTTTTGTTAAATTTGGAATGTATCAATTGAATTTATTTAGCATTTACTATTTGATTATTTGTTGAAATATTAAATTTAATGAGGTATGCACATTCCCAAAAATGCCCCTCCTTGTTTGTTTCTATAATGCACAAGATGCATAAAATTGTCCAACTATTTACCCTTTTGCCACTAATCAAATCCATACAATTATTTGATCTAATGGATGATATGGGTTCTTTTGTACCTCGATGCATAAAAGTTCTCAATTGAACTTTCCTATATATATATATATATATATATATATATATACACACACACACACACACACACACACACACACACACACACACACACACACACACACACACACACACAATACATCAAATTCATATAACTATACATATACATACCCACACACACATATATGCATGCATGTATGCATGGATGTATGTTTATGGTATGTATGCATATATGCATGTATGAATGTAGGTATGCATGGATGCATGTTTATGGTATGTATGCATATATGTACATAGACGCTCACACACACACAAACATGTATATACATACATTGACATATCGGTATGCATACATATGTACATACACACGTACATATAAATATACATACCTATACACATAGACATACCTACATATATACCTATACACACACATATACACATACATACACCACAATATGTTCACATTCATCCATACACACACATAAACACTATGAATGCACATACATACATACATACATACATAGATACACACACACACACACATATATATATAGACGTGTGCGCGTACACACACATATATTCAACATCAATGGGGTACCATATTAGATTGGAGTAACAGAGTATCATATTAAAACACTACAAGAAATAGTGGTTTTAGCGGCGACATTTGTCGCTGCTAAAGGCTCCAGATGTTGCTGCTAAAGGCTCCACATGTTCAATATGATATAATGTTTAATTTCATTCAAAATTGCAATATATACATGTTCAAATTTACATTATTATTTACTAGTTCAAATCATTTACATGTTTATTTTGATAAAATGTTCTATTTAATTCAAAATAGAAATATGCACATGTGCAAATGTGCAATATGTATGAACATGTGCATATTGCACTTTTGCATGAAATTGAACGTTTAAACATTTTTAACGTAATGAATATAAAGATGATGTGAACTAGTTAATCACAATGCAATTTTGAACATATGAATATTACACATTTGCATGAATTTTAACATTTTATCGTAATGAGCATGTTTATTAAATATGGTACTTTTGTGTAGCATCCTCAGATCTAAATTATTGTAATTTAGATTAATTAATTGAATATGTTGTAATTTGTATAATTAAGTTGGATTATGAAAGTGATTATGTATCTGGATATTTGGAAGTTGGTTGCTATTTTAAGAAATTAAGAAGTCTGAGAATTTTAATTTTTAGTTATTAAGTATAATTGTTAAAAAAAATTTAGTGATGATGAAAATTATGATGAAAATCAGTATTTAATGGAACCGGATAAGTTGAGGGGCTAAAAGTGTCAATAGCCGAAACTTGAGAAATAAAAGACCTTTAGTCTTTTATCTTGGTTCATTTCACCATTTGAACTCCAAGAATTCTCTCAATCTCTCTCTAAATTTTCTACTGAAATTCGAATTTGTGGAACCAAATTCGTGAATCAAGGCTGAATATAACAAGATTCAAGTGGATTTAAGGTAAGAAACATTATATCTCAACTTGGGGTTTATTTGGAGATCTTAAAAAAATTCAAAATTCGGATTTTGAATCTGAAAGATTGTTGTTGCATGTTGGATAAACTAGTTGGAAACCATCCCTTGAAGGTTACTGAAGCATTTGAAACAAGAATCAACCGTTAATTCGTCCAAAGAGGTTAGAAATCTGAACTTTTATGAAGTTTTGTGTTCTTGAGGTTTTTCCTCAATTTTGGTCCAATCAGGACGAATTTGAAGGTGATTGATATGGAAAATGATGTAGAAACAATCAATATATGATAATATAACATTGTTATGGATTGCATGTTGTTAGATTTTAGTTTTTGGAAATTCTAGTGCAAAACCCGTAGCTGCGACTTGCACATTTATTGGTCGACTCGGCGAGTCGGTGGGTTGATTCGGCGAGTCACCAAGAACACTTGCATAAAATCTTAAAAAATTTACATAAGTGTTGGATCCGAATTCGGATGAGACACGAACATTAGATGGAACCGAACTCAAATTAGAACCGAACTCGGATGGACCCGAATTCGGATGGGTCAACGTACTTCGGATGGATCCGAAATCCGGCCGAGGATCCGTAATTCGGACATCGACTCGGCGAGTCAACTAGGCCGACTCGGCGAGTCGCCTGCAGTTTAGGTGTAATTCGGATGGGTTATTAAGGACCCAAATTTATGGATAATTAATCACACTTTTGGGATATCTTTTGTATTATATTAAGGGTTTATTATGAAAAAAACCAACATGTTTTCATGTTTTTTGCGTTTTCGTCCCTCCATGTTATTTTTTTCCATAAAAAACCTCAAGTTATTCTTTTCTTATTGGTTTAGTGAAATTTGGAGATTAGAACCCGGTTTTTCAAGTTTTTAAAACCCGGTTCACAAATTATAACCGGGGTCTAATGTCCAAAATTTCACTAAACCAAATAAGAAAAGAATAACTTGAGGTTTTTTATGGAAAAAAATAACATGAAGGGACGAAAACGCAAAAAACGTGAAAACATGTTGGTTTTTTTCATAATAAACCCTTATATTAATGCATATAATGAAGGGTTATTTGGGAATGATAACACATCAAATGATGGTTTTTAATGTGAGTTTCGGATGACGGTTCCGAATGTTGTAATACTTTTATTTGTACAAATTGATGATAATTTGTTAAAGAACATATGATGATGATATGTTTTCCATATGAAAATGAAACAGGTCCCTTGTGGTGTTGTTTCACCCACAGTGGGGTACTTTGTGGATACGGTTGAATCCCGAGGAGAAATAATATTGATTAAAGTTTCAAAACGCACCCACTGTGAGTACATATGATTTCGCATGTTTATATCTGCTTTATGTTAGCTATTGCCTGCTGAGACATGCTGCTTCATTATCGTTTGGAATTCTACTAATTTGCGTAGATTTAGATGCGCATTCATACTTGGTGCATGTCCGTTCGTTTGTTGTGCATCTGTCGATGGACCGGTGGGTCGCATCTGTTACTCCGATGTTACTGCGCTATATGACCCGGAGCTGATCCCTCTGAGGTTCTGGTAGGCAGTAAGTCATCCCCGATGTTATGTCTGTCTCAGATGGTTGGTATATATACCGAGCTTTGGGCTCGTAGGAGCGACGGCTCATGTGTGTCGTACTGTGTACATGGAGAGTGCACGACGTGCGTCGCCGGTGCTACTCTTGTGGGTTGCATAAAGATTTATAAAATGCGTAAATCTGTGTATTCACTAAGCATTCGCTTACCCCTCATTTGTTTAATTTTTACAGGAAAAGGGAAATCCGCTGCTGGACCTTCTAGCTAGGTCATCTGTTGAAGTATTTGAAGATATCTGCTTATCTTGGTAACTGAATCATGAGGGTTATTGTTGTAATATGTTTGGGATGTTGTAATAAAGTTTGAGTATGTAGATTTAGACTTGAAAACTTGTAGCACCGTAGGGTGTTTAAAACAGTTGTATTATTTTATTTTATGTATTTTAATGCTTCCGCACTTTAAATAAGCTTTCAGACCATTATGTAATTGTATGTTGGTGATTAATCCTGGGTGTATTGTAAATGGTGGTTAAATGTGGCAAGGGTGCCACATTCTGTACCCCAGTCTAATATGGTATCCCATAAATCTCAACCCCATATATATATATATATATATATATATATATATATATATATATATATATATATATATATATATATGTATGTATGTATGTATGTATGTATGTATGTATGTATGTATGTATGTATGTATGTATGTATGTATGTATGTATGTATGTATGTATGTATGTACGCACACATATATACATGTACATACATATATACATGTTTATGTATGTACATACACGTGTGTGTGTGTGTGTGTATATATATATATATATATATATATATATATATATATATATATATATATATATATATATATATATATATATATATATATATATATATACACGTATGTGTGTGTTACTTGAATAAAGTGTCACTTGAATCAATGGTACTTGAATTGAATCAATAGTTACTTGTTCATATTATTACTTGAATAAGATATAAATAACGGCCGGAATCAGATAATTTATGAATCAAATAGGCTTTTTGAATTTTTTCGTATTAGACCCCAGTATCTTATCAGTGTGGAATCAGACATCAGAAAATTTACCACTAAAAATTATCTTTAATCCATCACCATCAAACATATAATAAATACATATTAATTTCTAATTCCTTTGCCATCAATATTTGTTTTTATGGTTGGTGAGTCGATTCGTCGTCAAACAACCTAAATTAATTAGTAATACCCATCTGGTAAGGTAAACACACGTAACTGAATCCCCAATATTGAATTAAAAGGCTAGCGAGGACTCTTACTTTTTATCCACTACAAAAAAAATGGTCTTTAGCGAAACACTCAGCGACATTTTTAGCGACGTTTTTTATGTCAGTGACATCTTTAGTGACGTCAATGGACGTGTCGCTATAAATGTGTCGCAGATTTTAGTGACATCAAAAGGCACGTCACTAAAATTTTTGACACCTTTAGTGACTCCAGGTAAAAGTGTCGCTATCTAGAGTTATCTCACTAGCGGTGTCATTGTTTGTGTCGTTGTTCTTGAATTATGTCACTAGTTGTGTTGTAATCTGTGTCACTGCTATCGAACATTGTTACTAGTTGAATCACGATTTCTGTCGCTATTTTGGAATGACGTCGCTACTTGAGTTATTGTTTATGTCACTATTCTTCGACGATGTCGCTCCTTAAGTAGCTATACGTGTCACTGTTAATAAAGATTGTAGCTAATGACATTACTGTTTGTGTCACTGTTTTTTAATAATGTTGCTAGTAGCGTTGTTATCTATGTCGCTATTATTGAATGTTGTCGCTAATTGCATCACTATTTATGTTGCTATTTTTGAATGACGTCGCTAGTTGAGTTGTTATATGTCATTATGTGTGTCGCTATTATTAAATGATGTCGCTAATTGTGTTATTGTTTGCATCGCTTTTCTTGATTAATGTTGCAATATGTGCCACTATTCTTAAGTGATGTCACTACTCATGTTACTATATTTGTCGCTATCTTTTGTTTCTGTCACTATTTGTGTCGCTATTTGAGTCACTGTCTTTAAATGATGTCGCAATTATTATTATTATTATTATTGTTGTTATTATTATTATTATTATTATTATTATTATTATTATTATTATTATTATTATTATTATTATCGTCATTAATTTTTTAAAATTGTTGCTATTTTCTATCAAATTATCATAATTATATTATTAACAATTATACTTTATCAAAAACTAAAACTGAGATAAATCTATTATTTATTTATTCCATCAAACTATATTATTAACAATTATTTTTTTCACTAAAAAGTAGGTTATTTGTACTCAAAACAACAAAATTAAACTATCTATGCTCTTCTTGGCCGATACTGGAAAACGTCTAGTCTTTCAGTGGCCCTTTGCATCTCTTCAGTCACCATGCGTCGTAGCTTTTCCTCCAACTCATCAATCCTTTGTGCTTGTTCCAACTGGGTAGCTTTGATCATTTGTACTTTTCCTGTTTGTTAAACAAATAATGAAAAAAACGCTTAATAATATCTAACATCGTTGTTTCAACATAGCACAAAAGACGTATGACTTAGAATGCTACGAATAACCTTAATATACTTAAATAGTTTGATTAGACAAAAGAGTTAGAATTTGAACTACTACAAAAAGGCAAATCAAGCTCGGTTAAAAAACATAATAAAGTCTGGTTTTGCAACTGGGTCTAAAGAGGGGGATGGCTAATAGAGCGTAGTTTTGCAACCGGATCTGAAGAGGGGATGACTTGGTTATAATCCAAATATAACCCGGTTATTTAACTAGGTCCAAAACTTTATATATCCCGGTTTTTTATGAAGGAACCGGATTTAAAGTGTTTCAAAGAGATAAAAAAAAAAAACACACACACACACACACACACACACATATATATATATATATATATATATATATATATATATATATATATATATATATATATAGGGAGGTTTCATTGAGAACTTTTGTGCATCGAGGCACAAAAGAACCTCCACTGGCCCTTGGATGAAAAGAATATGTGGGTTAGATCAAATGACAAAAGGGTAATTAAATAGAAATTTTTATGCATTAAGTGCACATAATGAAATTCGCGGAGGGGTAAAACAGGAATTATGCAATCCTTATTTAATTATTACACTTCCAAAATTAACAAAAATAATACAAATTCAAAATACATGCATATCGTTCATCTCTTCATGCATATCGTTCATCTCTTTCAAAAATAAATCATGCATATCGTTCATCACTTCCAAAATCAAAATACATTAATATACAAACATGAATCGTTCATACAAACATAAATATGCATATCATTCATCTCTTCCAAAATCAAATAGGGGCTAAGAGAGAGGAGAGAGAGGAGACAGAGATAGAGATAGAGAGAAAGAAGGAGTGATTTTAGGAAAGAAGTTAATGGTGATTTTCATACCAAATTTAGTTAATAATTATCTTAAAAACATTTAAATTCAAAACTAATTTCCATACATTTAATATCCCCTAAATGCCCTTTGTGCACCCTTGGTAGATAGTCCGATGCACAAAAGTTCTCAATGGTGCCTCGATGCACAAAAGTTCTCAATCGAACCCCAATCTATATACATATATATATATATATATATATATATATATATATATATATATATATATATATATATATATATATATATATATATATGGGGCACCATATGCATCGGGAACCAAATGGGAACCAAAAATGCATTGCTTGTTTACAAAGGGTGCATTAAGGGCTTCTTGGGAATGTTTAATAATATATTGTTAAATTATAAGATTTAATTTAATATTTATCATTTATTTAGGAAACTAAATAAAATATTGGTTGTTTCAAACATGATGCACAACAGCAATGCATCACGACAATGATGAACACATTGAAGACGTTGATGAACACGTTTAAATTTCAGAGATGCATCACGAAATTAACACGTTTAAATGTCGAAATTCATCACGATTTTGGTGATGCATAATGACGAAACAAAGACGATGATGAATATGACCGAAATGCATCACGATTTTGGTTATGCATAATGATGGAACAAAGACGATGATGAATATGGTCGAAATGCATCATGTTTGAAATTGAATTGGATGAAGATACATCGTGTTTGAAGACGAATCCAATAAATTGGATGAAGATGCATCATGTTTGTTTAGATTCGGATAGAATATTTTCTGAATTCAAGCATCTTCCGATTTTGCCCTTCCGCGCGCGAGAAGTTATGCACCCGTGCACCCATTTTCAAGTTAATTACCATTTTGTCACTGCAATCTGAACCATTAAAATTCAAGATCTAACGGTGCATACAGGTTCCCAAAGTACACAATGCATACAGGTGCCCCATAGAACCTGACCCTATATATATATATATATATATATATATATATATATATATATATATATATATATATATATATATATATATATATATATATATATATATATATATATATATATATATATATATATATATAGCCCGGTTGTGTACTAAATAGTCGGGTTATAACTAAATTGACTACTTTTAGGTGGGTGTGTTATTGTTTTACTAGCTAGAAAAACATAGTTTATGTTCCATTTTGATATCTAATTCATATGCTGCTTGCTTCAAGTCTCATATGGACCAAATAACTAAATTGACTACTTTTAGGTTGGTGTGTTACTGTTTTACTATCTTCCCACATAAACTGCTATAATATCTACTTTTGACATTAAACATTAAACAAAATATGTGGAAATATGTAAATGATGTAGAATTTAAGGGCATATTAGGCAAGGCTCTTTTGAGGGCTTTACTCGAAGTTATAAGCAGTGGTACCGATATCAAACAAAATATTTCAATTAAAGCACAATTGGTTGATCATAACGGGAAGTTATAAGCAGTGGTACAGATACGAAGAAATTGATGCAACTAACTTACATGTCTATAGTTGTCGTTTCTTGCAAGTCTCAAGCAATAAACTAATGTTTAGGGAAAAAACATAGATGACACGTTCTAAGTATATACAAATATCATAATGCAAAATATGTTAATACCTGCCCTCTGCATATTTACTAGTTTGCTGATCTCCTCTAGGACGTCAACTGCAGTAGGCATAAAACGAAATTTAAACAAGATGTAGTTACTATCACACATCAAAACCATTAGTTCAATTTCATATATTTTTAAAGTTCAATACCTTGTCATCAAGAACAATAAAACCCTATCTCATATATCAAGTCTTCAATGGGAAGCCCAATCAACTTATGTTCCATGAACATTCTAATCACAAACCACAAAAATCTGGAAATTATATGTAATATTTAAGGGTAGAGCATTACCTAGAAGGTAACAAGAAAAAGAAACCAAGGCAGTGGCATGGAGAACTCAGATCTAGAGGGAGAATGGCTCAATCCTCGGCAGCAACAAAAATGTAGGCTATTGGCTTCATCGATCAAAGTGATGTAAATCCTTCTACACATCGAAAATACCAGATTAATAATTCAATTATGCTCCACAGTACGTACATCAACTCTTATCAATTTTTGTAGTAGTGTTGCTACTGCCAAGATAGGAGTGAGGAGTCAACCATCAACAATTCAACCAATTGGTTCATTCACTTTTCCTAAGTTAAGGTCACTTTTCCTAAATTAAGTTACACATTGTTGCTGGTCTAATTCCATTTTCTTTTAGTATGCTATCCTAAATTGAAACCAATTCCCATATAATCCAACAGTACCTAATGAACAATAAATTCAGGTTTATACAAGCTTATATGTTCAATAACTCTCTACATCATCAAGAGATTGGTAGGTTACGATGATGTTCTAGTAAAAAAAACCGAGCTAAATGAACAATATAAAACCAAACAATGAAATGTTATTAAGTTTTGATGAAGTTATCAAGTAATTGTTCTCGTCATTGCCTTATAAAATAGTCTTATCATTACCTCTATCAATTAGCAAGTAAATAAAACAAATTAAACATATGCAAATATCTGAACCTTATGAAATATTATTTGAAATTAGTTTATTATTGATGTTTGGATCACGAATTGCATAAATTAGAAACGTAAACACTAAATTATAGAATTGTAAAGCGTTAAAATCATAGTTTAAACCATTACGCTAACAATTTGTAATGCGTTAACAACCAGAGAAACGTGCGTGACTTACGGAGATTGAGAGAGTGAATCTATGTGAAACAGAGATTCAGACGGAGCAAGGTGCAGTCGGTGGTGCCGGTTGCGTTAGAGGTGGCACCGCTAGGTCGACCGGGTGGCACTAATTGCATGAGTGGTGGCACCGATTGCGTGGGCGGTGGCTTCGCCTCCGTGTGTAGGAGCGATGTAGTCGTGAGTTATGAGCTTACCGGAAAAATGGGGGATTCTAAAAATTGAGTTTATGGAACCCTAATAAAACTAGGCATGGCAAAAAAAACTCAACCCCGACGGGAAACCCGTAACTCGACCCTGATTTGACCAGAGAATCCCCGAGTTGATCGGGGATGGGGATCGGGACGGGGAATCCCCGATTTAAAATAATGGGATGGGGCGGGGATGGGAGACACTTTAATCCCCGACCCCGGTTATAAATTATGTTTTAATATAATTTATTATATATATTTAACTTTACAATGTAAATTATTTATTAAATTTTATATAATATATAAAATTTTTATTCTCATTTTCTTCGTTTATATTTATTTTATTGCTTTTTTCATAAATACTTTTATTGACGATTTATTTTTAATATTAGAGTTATTACATGAAATCAGTTTAGTTTACTAATTAGATTAATTGTACGTATTTTATTTATGTCACATATAATTTGCTTATTTTTTGTTTTAGTTAAAAACTAATAAATATTTTGTAACTATAATATGTTTTTATACTTGACCTAATAAAATATAAATAGCTTACCTGACCTACTTGTATTCTATTGTAAAAGTTGCAAAGAAATTCAGTGACACATATAATGTCTTAAATATAAATGTCACAAATTTAGCGACACACATAATGTCTTTTATATAAATGACACAAAGTTAGCGACACACTCAGGGACATTTGTGTACATGTCACAAATTCAGTGACATGCATAGTGTCTTATATATTAATGTCACAAAATCAATGACATGTGTATCGACATGGATGTCAATGTCACAAAATTAGCGACATATATAATGACTTGTGCACGAATGTTACAAAAAGTAGTGACCCACATAGTAACGTTAGTGACACCTTTGTCTCAATGTTATCACTAAATTGTGACATAAAAGTAGATGTCACTAAAAATGTCGCTGAATGACAATTTTTTTGTAGTGATCGATTAATTTACCACCGCCAATATAGAGAATTTTATTGTTATTTAACTTTTTATTGACTTACCATTGCATTAATTAATCCAAAGTTGAATCTCATAATATTGACTTAAACGACTAGGACTCGATCATACAAATTAGAACAAAGGTTCCTAGGATTTTATATTTTCTAATGGATTTGGTGGTTTTAAATATATTGTTTTAATTAGTTAATAATATATTTTATTTATAATGATTAAGTAATTATATTTTCAAAATCGTTGAAAAAAAATACATTCTTCATGTCAAACCGCGATCAATATAAATCTAGGTGGTATCTAGCTATATGACATAATTGATATTTTTATTCATTTTCTAAAGAGAAAATTACTGATTTGGTCCCTGTGGTTTGTCCATTGTTGCTGGTTTGGTCCTTTAAGATCAAAAATTACTCCGTTGGTCCTTATGATTGTAATTTTGTTTCATGGAAGGTCCTTTTGAGAAACGACCGTTAAGTGTCAAGGTTAGTGAATGAACATTTTAGTCTTTTACCTTCTCTCTCTCCTCTCCCTTCTTTCTGTTAAATAATCTAGCCTATTTCTTCATCTTCTTCATTTCTCCTTCTCACCATTTTCTTCATTTTCTCCTTCTCCATCATTTTCTTCTTCTTCCTTCTTCCTTTTTTTTTTTTTCCATTTGATCAACACAATGCTTTGCCCTCATAAAAACTGCCGTACTTAGATTGCATTGACTGTTGAGTTAAAGATCATCGTTTCTCTTGTTGATTATTCTTATCATTAATGACAAAATATATGCATCTGTACATCATGTCACCTGTCATTACCCAGTGAGGAAACAGATCATTAGAGGGTTGTTTGTTGGAGGGTGGGTTGATGAGCCCGGTCATCTGAAAAGTATAATATTGATGCATTTCGAAAATAGGTTCAAAGAGCAGAATCATCAGAGATCGTTCTTTCGCAGCTCTCTTTTCAGTAAGTTGATTGATATAGATAGTGTTGCAAATGGATGAAATCTGGGATGAAACTTTTACTTTGTAAAGTTGACTTTTGAAAAAGCTTTTGACAGTGTTGCAAATGGATTGCAGGGTGCTTCAGACCTCAGTTTCGAGAATGTTAAATGGATCTTCATCAAAAGAATTTGTTATGGAACGGGAATTAAGTCAGGAGGATGCGCTTTCTCATTTGCTATTTCTTCTTGCCGTGGAAGCTTTGTAAGTTTTATGTTAAATGAAGAAGGAAGAAGGAAGAAGAAGAAAATGATGGAGAAGGAGAAAATGAAGAAAATGGTGAGAAGGAGAAATGAAGAAGATGAAGAAATATGTTAGATTATTTAATAGAAAGAAGGGAGAGGAGAGAGAGAAGGTAAAAGACTAAAATGACCATTCACTAACCTTGACACTTAACGGTCGTTTCTCAAAAGGACATTCCATGAAACAAAATTACAATCATAAGGACCAACGGAGTAATTTTTGATCTTAAAGGACCAAACCAGCAACAATGGACAAACCACATGGACCAAATCAGTAATTTTCTCTTTTCTAAAACATAGATCGATCATTGTATTTTTTATTAAACTAGATATTTAATTATGAAAAATAGAGAAAAGAATGAGAAAACGGGTGATGTACGTAAGAATTGAAGTTTTATTTTGTTAATATATAAAATATAGTTATCAACTCTGACTTCAGTTTAAAAAAACACTCAATACGTACTAAACTGATTAAAAGCAATACACTATAATAATTTTCATAAAAATATTACTTTCTAATAATATTATAAATATTGTTTTCAAATTTTAAAGCAAAAATATTACTAAACTGATTTAGTTTTAATTGTAACATAATTAATATTTCAAATAACAATTTATTATTATCAGAATAACAAAATTATATTTTATACAATTTTATTCATTTATTTATGTCAGTTAATATTCAAAATATTATTAATTTATTACTTTTTATAATAATATTTAAGTTTTTTTTATTTAAAAAAATATTACATGTGGCCTGTGTGTTACATTTACCAATAATTTAGTTAGTCTATAATAGAAAATTATAAATTAATGTAGTTCCTAAGAGATAAAAACTAGCGATTTAATAGTAAAACCTTACAATCATAATCTTATATAGTTGAAAATGATACTAAGTAAAATATTAAAATCAACTTTGATATGATGTGATATTAAAATAACATATTTTTTTAAAAAATTAATGACGATTTCTAAACATATCACTCCAACCTATGAAGTACATGCACTCCTTGATATGCCCTTTTTATTAATATTACAATCATTTCTTTGCATTTCGATTGATCAAAATGTATGATATAACAAAAGAGAAGTGTGATAAGTACAACAATATGCATATACGACAACATGTGATTAGTTGAGGATGGACAAATAATCAATTTACAATTTTATTTTAGTTTATTTTTAATCAATTTAAACATTTCTCATTATATTTGAAAAAAAAATATTTGTTGATGCTCAAACACGAATTCTTATCTGTGCATCAACTTCATCTTTATGCAAAAAATTTCCTACGTAAAAAGAAAAGTTTATATACAAATAAAATCTCACATTTTATGCATAAACGAAAAAAATATTTTCTTAAAATAAACCAATTATGGTTTAAGAATACAATTATTCATATATAAATATATAATATATAAGTTATTTTAATTAAATTCTTCTAATAATAATAAAATACAACATATTAAATAGGGCAAATTACCAAGAAATGTAACATAAAATTCAAAAATTGCCAATAAAGGTAATGTAAAATTTTTTAGACCAAGAAAGATAACATAAAATTCAAATTTGACAAAAAAGGGTATTGATGACAAATTAAGAATGTAAAATTTTAATTTCATGCTCCCTTTTTTGGTAAGTGAATAATATTTGATTATCTTTCTTGGCCTAAAATTTGAATTTCATGTTCTTTCTCGGCCAAAATAGAACTTTATATTACCTTTCTTGGCAAAAAAACTTTTACAATACCTTTATTGTCAAATTTTGTATTTTATATTAACTTTCTTGGTAATTTTTCCTATTAAATAATATAATAACAAGTAATTAACAATAAAATTAAAAAATTACAACCATAATTTATGCTTAATTACAGCGATGAAAATTACAACTTTTCATAAATAATAATTACTAGAAAAATAAATAAGAGTAAATTACATAAATGGTCCCTGTGGTTTGCATAAAACTTTGGATACGGTCCCTGTGGTTTCAATTTTGCATAAACGGTCCTTATTATCACTATTTACTTGCGAAAATGGTCCCTCTGCAGTTAACTTTAACAATCAAATGGTTAAATATTTTATAATGACCATTTTACCCTTTTCTTTGATAATAATTTGGTCCTTCAAGTTTGTAGTTTATTTTAGTTTTGGTCCCTTAAGTAAATTTTTTATTTAACTCTTTTATTATTATTATTATTATTATTATAAAAATTATTATTATTATTATTATTATTATTTATTATTGATTTATATTTTAATATATTTTTCAATTTACAAACTAATTTTTTAATTATAAGCAATAGTATCAAATTAGAATCCATTTCGTTTTTTTAGCATTTTCGAATGAAAAAATACAAATATTTTAAATTGTAGTTTTCCAAATTAAAAAAATTTGAATCTTAAGCTTTTATTTCTTTTTACAAACGAAAAAAAGTTACTAAACCATTCATGTTTATTTTTTTTCATTTTCTAAACGTAAAAATTAGAATCCATTTCATTTTTTAGCATTTTCGAATGAAAAAAATACAAATATTTTATATTGTTGTTTTCCAAACAAAAAAAATTTGAATCTTAAGCTTTTATTTCTTTTTACAAACGAAAAAAAGTTACTAACCATTCTTGTTTAATTTTTTTCATTTTCTAAACGTAAAAAGCTACGAAAACCAACATATTCCGATTTTATGTTTTGGAAAACGAAAGTAAATACAAACAATTCTGTTATTAGTTTTTGCAAACGAAAAACTACGAATAATTATGATTTTCAGTTTTTCCAAACAAAAAACAACTATTTTTTCCCTAGTTTTTCGAACCAAACCATTACCTTTTATTTTTTTTTTGTCCGAACAAAAAACTACGAACCATTACGATTTAAAGTTTTTTTAAAAAATGAAATAATGTGTAACCTTTTTGTTCGGAAAAACAAAAAAATGAAATGGTTTGTAGTTTTTTTACGATTGGAAAAAGTTAAAAACGTAATAAATAAAATAACATAAAAACCGAACAAAAAAATAGACTATTTCATTTTTGAAAAATCGTAATTTGTACGTTTGGAAAAAGCTAAAAAATCAAAATGGGTCTATTTTTTTGTTCGATTTTTATGTTATTCTGGTCATTACGTTTTAAACTTTTTTAAATAGTAAAAAACTAAAAACCATTCCATTTTTTTAGTTTTTCCAAACAAAAAGGCTACACACTATTTCATTTTTTTAAATAACTTTAAAGCATAATGGTTCGTAGTTTTTCGTTCGGAGAAAAAATATAAAAGGTAATGGTTTGGTTGAAAAACTAGAAAAATAAATTGATTTTTGTTTGGAAAAATAGAAAATCAAAATTATTCGTGGTTTTTTCGTTTGCAAAAACTAATAACAGAATTGTTTGTATTTATTTTCGTTTTCCAAAACAAAAATCGAAATGGGTTGAATTTTTTGGTCAGAAAAGAAATAAAAAACGGATTGGTCTTCATAGCTTTTTACATTTTAAAATGAAAAAACTTAAAACATGTATGGTTAGTAACTTCTTTTCGTTTGAAAAAAAAAATAAAAGTTTAAGGTTTAAAATTTTGCGGTTTGGAAACTACAATATAAAATATTCGTATTTTTCATTTGAAAAAGCTAAAAAAAATGGATTCTAATTTGATAGGGTGGTTGTTTATAATAAAAAGAAATAATTAAGTTTGTAATTTAAATTATAAAATATGTTAACATATAGGAAACTCAATAAACAAAAAAATTAATACGTAAAAAGTTAAAATAATAATAATAATAAATAATAATAATAATAGTTATAATAATAATAATATAATAATAAAAGAGTTAAATAAAAAAATTTACTTGAGGGACCAAAACTAAAATGAACTACAAACTTGAGGGACCAAAATGTTATCAAAGAAAAGGGTAAAATGGTCATTATAAAAGATTTAACCACTTGTTTGTTAAAGTTAACGACAGAGGGACCATTTTCGCAAGTAAACAGTGATAATAAGGACCGTTTATGCAAAATTGAAACCACAGGGACCGTATCCAAAGTTTTATGCAAACCACAGGGACCATTTATGTAATTTACTCAATAAATAATTAAAAATAAAATAAAATAAATACATTTAATTTGTTTAGGGACCAATAATAACATAATTAAGAAGTCACAAAGTTGGTATTAATAGAAAAGTTGATTAAGTTAGAGATTAAGGGGGTGTTTGATAGCACATACCAGGCTCTGATAAGAGGTAACCTCTTATTAGATAAGAGGAAAATACTGATAAATGCGTTTAATATGCAGAAGACATAAGAGTCAAAATCCTCTTATCATGTCTTATCAGGATGAGACTTTGATATGCTTCTTATCATCACTTATCACACCAAAAAATACACGTCTCTCCTCCCCCACCCCACCCCATCCCACCCCACTCTACCCTTACCCTTACCCCATACCCTACCTCACCCACCCTACCCTATCCTAAACCCCCTACCCCTACCCTACCCCACCCCACCTTTAACATACCCTACCCTCAACCACCTAATTTCACCCTACCCTAACTACCCTTACCACCCTATCCTCATCTCCACCCTTAACCCTACCCACCCCACTCTACCCCACCCCTACACTAACCCATCAAACCTACCCACCCCTCCTTATCCCACCCCTTACCCCTATCTCTTCCCACTCACCCCTACCCCTACCCCTCAAACCTACCCACCTCACCCCAACCTTACCCTTACCCCTCAAATCTACCCACCCCCACCCACCTTACCCTCAACCTACCCACCCTACTCCTACACCATTTACCCTACCCTATTTACCCCACTCACCCTCAACCTACCCACCCTACCCTACCTCTTACCATATTTATTATAACGAGAAATATTACAACACTTTTTGATAAAATTTATTATTTTTCAATAACATGTCTATATAACTTATAAATTTAGGTTATTTGGAAGTTAATAAACGTAACCTTATAAACTTGATTATAACTTATAAACTTTAATTGTTATTTGATTCTTGAAAGCATGTTGGTTATATGTTTATTGAATGCATTTATGTTACTTGATTATAACTTATAAACTTGAATTGGTTTCTTACTTAAGTCTTGTTAATGTTATTTGAATAATATTAAATGTTTACATGGATCACTTTGATACAATGATATTATTCTTACTTGATACTTGACTTTAATCAATGATATCTGTTTGGTTTTGGGAATTAATATGTAAAATAATAAAAATTACAGAATCAGATAATTTATAAAACAAACAGACTTATTGAATTCTCTTATCAGATCTCAGTATCTTATCAGGACCACCTCTCATCAATCAGAAGTGGAATCAGACATCAGACAATTAACCTCTTATGCAATCAAACATCACCTAAAAGTGTTACAAATTTTGATTTTAATGACTATTAATTAAACTAAAAGGCCTAAAAGATGTAAACCATAGTTTTCAAGACATGATCAAGAGGACGCTATTTGTAATGTACTCTGATATTTATTTACAGATCAATATAAAGATTTGATCGATCATATATATCTCATATTAAATGATAAGGACAACAACTTTTAACTTTATATCGTTAATAGAAACAACATTTTATCTTTTTACCGATAAAATCAACAACTTGTATCTTTTTAACAATAATAACAACCTATTAAATTAAAACTCTGATTATTATTATTTAATTATTATTTTAAAGTATGAAAATCAAAACACATTCAAATAAGTTCATAATCTATTTTTTTATTTCAAATTTTGTTAGAGAAAAATTAAATGCAATGCGTGCCATAAAAGAGATAATGACAACGTTTTTTTTATAAACACTAAAAAAATAAAGATTATTTTGATATGTCATATTTTCATGCATAGCCGGTTTTTTAGAGGTACAAAAGGAGCGACCATTCAAGTGTAACATCAAAATTAATGTAAAATTCACTTCATTTTGTATGAGATGTCATATAAATATAATGAACACATTTGCTACATTTGCATTATTTTTTGGATACTTAATTACAACAACATTTGATAAATAAATGAATAATATCATAAATAATTATGATTTAGTTATAAAAAATTAGTCTTTTATTTGTTTGATAAATAAAATGATAATATTAAAAAGATGCATCCATTGGATGATTATATATGATTTAATTATCCAATAAAAGGATTACATTTAAATGCAATGTTGTAAAAAACACTACTCGGTAGTCGGCCGGCCGATTGGGAACTAGTGAGTAGTCGGATTGGAATTATTATATGAATTTTATAATTATTATATCAATTTTATGATTCAAAAATAGTAAAATGTGTTCACTATATTTATATGACGTCTCGTGCATAATGAATTGAGTTTCACGTTTTCATCTTACACTTTAATACTCGCTCTTATCGTACCACTAAAAAACCAGTTATGCATGAAAAAAGTTGTTACTATTTTTGGCATATAACCCTATAATATAGCATGTATTAATAAAACATACATTCTCATTCCAAGTTTCCAAGTTTCAACATATAACTCGTACATACACAATTAATGGAAAGGTTTCCCCGCTGAATCCAAACTTGTAAAAACAAATCAACTTCCAACACTTTCTCCTTGTAAGCGAAGTGGGACCATGATTCCTTCCTCTCTCTCTCTCTCTCTCTCTCTCTCTCTCTCTCTCTCTCTCTCTCTCTCTCTCTCTCTCTCTCTCTCTCTCTCTCTCTCTCTCTCACTCAAATGACAAGGGGAGAACTTGGATCTTGGATTGGGCCCAGCCCATCTATATTAGATAGGATAGGACCAAATTGGCCCAATCACTTAAGTTTCTTTTTTTCGGCTTCTTCAAATGCTTTGGCCCAAAGTTCTGGTCAAAATATCCCAATTGGTAGTTGGCACGGGTGTTATACACGGATTAACACACACTGATATAATAAACTTGATAAATCTATGTTGATAAAAATAACAATTTTGCGATGATGCCTAATGTTGCTATGAAATAATGGTGAAGGAGCCTATTGAATATTTTGAATATCGTTTTTAGGATGGAACAAATTTTCATCATCAAGGCAAAAGAAATACGAATAGAAACCAGTGGCGGACCCAGGAATGGGGTCGCCGGTTGCACAATCCAAGTTATTTTATCAGTTCGATAATTTAAATGACTAGATTAGTCGGGTCGGACTAACAAACGAGAATTTAAAATATCAATAACCTAAGTGGATATGAAATAAACAAAAAGATTTCACGTATAATTGTAATTAATTAAACAAGTTAATTAAGTTAACAAATAAGAAGTTACGTCACATATATTTTTCCTTAAAAAAACATAAATGAAGGGTTAGTAGTTAGGATCGGGTTTTGGTATTTGGGTTATTGGGTATAAGAATAAAGATTGAGTCTCTTAAATGTTTCTTTTGAGTTTTGTTAAATAACTGGGATTTAAAATTGTGCTTATTATTATTATTATTATTATTTACTTATTTAGACATTCAACTTATAATTTATTTGTTTTGATTTAAGGTTATATAATTTTACAAATAAGTTGTGCAGTTAAAAAAGTTTTATAAATGAATAATATAGGTTGCATACTTACAAATTATCGGTTGCACATTTAAAATTCTAAAAAAAATTACATTACGCAACAAGATTATCGGAAAGGGGTTTGGGTCCGCCCATGATATAAACGTGAACTTTTTAGATTGTACCGGACAATTGACCAGGCTGCAAACGTAAGTAAGAATCGGGATAGTGTTCCTAAACATACTATGTGTGCTACTTGGATTCTTCTAATAAGTTGGTCGTCTTTAATTACGTATATATGCATTACATTGCTTAACAATTAATATAGCAGTCTTTAAGTGTATCTAGCTTATTGCAACTATATAAAAAGAACGTTATTCGATCTCATGAAGTTAATAAAACTAAACCAGAGTATATATGCATTAGTTCATAATAAAAACCATGCATGGTTCTTGGGGACAATTATCACAGATGTAACAAAATTTGTCAATTTTATGCCATTCTTAAGACGCTAAATGATTATATATATAAAATCCCGTACTTTATACGTCAAATAAATTTGGTGTGTACATACGTAACGTCTATAAAAGTCGATAGGAATGATGTATTGAACAAGTAGTACGCCATCCTTGTGGAAAGTTGGTGTTCCCCAAAATTAATTTAAGTGCATTAGGTCATTAATTTGCTTAGTTTATTAATTACTAACTATAGTACGTCGACACATTTATTTGAAACTAAGAAAACTACTAAAACAAAGTGTATAGTAAGGTATAAACTAATTAATAAAAGACAACAAAAAATGATCTAAATATTTAATTAGCACACTAAAATAATATTATTAGCAAAGTTAAGTTATTTAATTTAATACTATGAATAATTAATGAACCAGACCTAGCTAATATTAATTATGAATATTGTGTAAGGAATACACACATACACACAAAAGTTATATACTCATATACTACATGAGTTGAATTTTAAGAAAATAAGAATAAATATTTATGATTAAAAACAACTGAAATAGTTATAAAAAAATTGAGTTTATTAGATTTTAGTTAATTATATATTAGATTAGTTAGATTTGATTATAATAGATTGAATTGGATTTGATTTTAACTTAAATTTTATTTTTTTAATAATATGTGAAAGATTGAAGTTTTGATACATGACGAAATAAATGAGAGATCAACACGTAGAAAATAGTTACTCATTTAATAATATTTATTGGAATAAAAAAAATTAATTAGATAATTGTAGATACAATGGCAAGTAGTTGTTAATCTAATTGACACTCTATGTGTTATTTAGTTACTTATATAATAGAATAGATAAATATACAAGCTAGTAATTTTAAATAAACAAATTAAACGCTACATGAGTCAAAGAGTAAAAGACGAGGTAGCTTCGGGGGAGGTGATCATCAAGTTAATTTAATTTCATTGAATAATGTTCAACCACCGAATGCTTGAATGTAGCAAAGCAAAGCAAAGCGGAAGGTAACTGTCAACTGATATGGTGGACGTACAGTATAGTAAACAAAGGCGGTTTACATTATCTATCAATATATATCATATATATTATTACTTTACTTTAGTATATATATGTGTAACAACACCAAACAAACCCATACCCTTTCTTCTTCTTCTTCTTCTTTACCCAACGTACTCTAGCTTTCAATTCTTTCATCACCTTTAATCGATCAGCTCCTGTGAATCTAAGAAACATGGGTGCTGGTGGCCGTTCGAATCCTCATGACCTCGATGTTAAACCCGATATCATCAAAAGAGCCCCGACTTCAAAACCACCGTTTACGTTAGCAGATATCAAGAAAGCCATCCCACCACATTGTTTCGAAAGATCCTTGATTCGATCCTTTTCGTATCTCGTATATGACCTCACAGCCGTCTCCGTCTTCTACTACCTTGCCACAACTTATATTCCTCACCTCCCTCACCCTCTTCCTTACCTTGCCTGGCCCATTTACTGGTTCGTTCAAGGTTGTGTGTTCATGGGGCTTTGGCTTATTGCTCATGAATGTGGTCATCATGCTTTTAGCGACCATGTATGGCTCGAGGATACCTTAGGCTTCATTTTACACTCTTGCCTTTTAACACCTTACTTTTCATGGAAAATAAGCCACCGTCGACACCATGCTAACACTGGCTCCCTTGATCATGACGAGGTCTATGTACCAAAGACCAGATCAACACTTATTACTTCTGCGTTTTATCTCGACAACCCTGTTGGTCGAACCTTAACCCTTATTGTTAAACTCACCCTCGGCTGGTACATTTACTTGGCAATCAATGCTGCGGGAAGACCTTATGATAAGTTTGCTAGCCACTATGATCCTAGAAGCCCGATTTTCTCTGATAACGAGCGAATCCTGATTTTCATGTCTGATATCGGACTTCTAAGCTTTTCATTCTTGCTGTACAAAGTAGCGATGATTCAAGGGTTCGCTTGGGTTTTCTGTGTGTACGGAGGTGCATTGATGGTCATGAACGCTTTCCTCGTGACCATCACGTACCTTCATCACACTCATCCTTCTCTGCCCCACTATGACGACTCCGAATGGAACTGGATGAAAGGTGCGTTCGCGACCGTCGATAGGGATTACGGAGTTCTAAACAAGGTGTTCCACAATATTACCGACACACATGTGCTGCACCATTTGTTTTCATACATTCCTCACTACCATGCCATGGAAGCCACAAAAGCAATCAGGCCGGTTTTGGGTGAGTTTTATCAAAGCGATAGCACTCCATTTTTCGTGGCCTTATGGAGAGAATCAAAGAACTGTCTGTTCATTGAGCCGGATGATCAGAGTGATGAGAAGAACAAAGGTATTTACTGGTTCAGAAGTCAATACTGAGAAGTTAACTAAAGGACCAAACAAAGTGAAAAGCGAAATTAATTGTTGTCACCCTATTTAATTTATATGATGTAATATTTGTAGTTTGTTTCCCTTTCTTTCAAATGATGTAATTCCTTCTGATATGATGGTGTTCATCAATTAATGATATAATAGTGTAAAATATCTATATTCTATATATATTAATAAAAGAAAACCTCTAATCCCACGTGTCATTACCTCATTCCTCTAGATTTTTGATTTCCCGCCTTTTCTTCCATAATTAGATTTTTAGTTTTACTAATTCATTATTAAGAATAATTATGGAATTTAATTCAAATACCTTCATATTTAATACATACAGTTAAAAAAGAAAACATTTCAAATACTTTTTAATTGATTTAAATAACTTTCGTATTTAACTACTAATGTTAGTTAACTATGCATTTTTTATATATTTAAAACGTGAATATAATGTAATATTGAAATGAGTTGTTTCATAATTTTTTTAATCTTAAAATTTTTTAAATTGTATTCTATGTAAAAAAAGTAAATATTTAGTTTTTTACTTGTACATAAAAATCTAAAAATAAAAAGTTTAAAAAAGATGAGACACGATAAATACTACTCATACATATTTAAAAATAGAAATTTTTTAATTATCCTTAATAACAAAAAATAATACTATTTTCGTATGTTTTTAGAAAAAAGTAAACATTTTTTATGTAATTGACTTTTTATGTAGATTTTTAGTAAACATTATTTATAAAATATCCACGTAATACGTGGGTTAATAACTAGTTCATCCTATATATAAACTGATCAAATGCAGCATTTTTTAAAAAATGTTCTTTAGCCAAGTTCGACACATTAATCACACACCCATCATCGCTCTCTGTGTGATTACCGCAAAAATATCAAGATTAATATGTTTTTTTAATCATGTGACGAGAATGTTGATTCTTAATGAAAAGATTGAAGCAGAAAATTAAGTTCAGAGCGTATTTGGTAAAAGAGCTTTTAGGTGCTGATTTTTGATTCAGAAAGGTAAGCTCCTAACTCTTTCACGAAAAGCAAGTTGACTTAACTTTCAAAAAGAGGTTCAACATTTAGTATAACAAATTTACCTTTTTACTCTTATAATACTTATAAATTACCACTTTAAATTAATATTAATGTTCTTTTATGTCATTTAATACTAAGCTACAATAACTTCTACCAAACACCTTTATAAAATATTCATATTTGAAATTTGTCATGGTTTCGAGTTGTGAAGATATGTTAAAACATACATTCACATAGGGGCGGATCTAGAAAATTTTGTCATGGGTGTCAGATTTTAGGATAAATATAATAGTTAGATTTTTGAAAATTTTAAAACGAATTGGGTCACCGAAAAGGGTTGCTAACACAAAATTTGACAAAGAACAATATTTTTGGGCTTTTTTAATTTTTAGGCTAATTATTTGCTTCTTCTCTCTTCTTATTTTATAAAATATATATCTTTATAAATTTTTTGTAGTTGTCACTAAAAAAAATCCTAGGTGTCACTCAAGTTTTGATACATGGGTAATTCAATATTTGAAAATTTATCGGTGTCGAGTGACATGCGGTACCACATTAGATCCGCTCCTGCAGTCACATCAACTATCGTTCATTCACATTCACAATATATATGTACATTCATATGTTATTTTAGAGGTCCTATGAAACTCAAAATCATGTGTGCCCGTACACACATATATATTCAACATCAATGAGATACTATATTAGATTGGAGTAACGGAGTACCATATTAAAACACTACAAGAAATAGGTGTTTTGGCGGCGACATTTGTCGTTGCTAAAGGCTCCTAGATGTTGCTGCTAAAGGCTCCACATGTTCAATATGATATAATATTTAATTTCATTCAAAATTGCAACATATACAAGTTCAAATTTACATTTTTATTTACTAGTTCAAATCACTTACGTGTTTATTTTTTGATTATTGGTTCTATTTAATTCAAAATAGAAATATGCACATGTGCAAATTAGCAATATGTATGAACATGTGCTGTAACATCCTCGGATTTAAATTATTGTATTTGAAGTTTATTAAGTTTAAAATTTGTAATTTGCATAATTAAGTTGGACTATGAAAATGATTATGTGTTCAGTTATTTAAAGTTGGTTGTTATTTTAAGAAATTAAGGAATATTAAGAATGTCAAATTATTTTGGTTTAGTATGATAATTTTTATAAGTTAGTGATGTTAAAAGTAA
The DNA here is from genome assembly GCA_020465985.1 of Centrapalus pauciflorus. Taxonomy (NCBI): domain Eukaryota; kingdom Viridiplantae; phylum Streptophyta; class Magnoliopsida; order Asterales; family Asteraceae; genus Centrapalus; species Centrapalus pauciflorus. Next base: position 959,362 of record JAANYP010006955.1, on the reverse strand, counting down.
TGATGAAATCAGTATTTAATGGAACCGGATAAGTTGAGGGGCTAAAAGTGTCAATAGCCGAAACTTTAGATTAAAAGACTTTTTGGTGTCTTTCATCTTCATTTCACCATTTGAATTCACAAGAATTCTCTCGGCTCTCTCTCTCTCTAAAATACTCAAGATCATTAAAACTTGGATTCGAAGTCTGCAAATTTGAAAAGAGGTTGCATTCAAGGAACTATTACTACTGCAATCGAAGATTTGAGGTAAAAATCCTTTAAAATTCGAATTTAGAAGCATTATTGGTTCGGTTTTGTTAAAATCCGAATTCATAGATTTGGGGATTAAATGTTGATGCATGTATGATATTGTTATGGAATCATTAAAATCGAGTGTTAAGGTTGATATATATCAAATTTCAGCTTCTGATTTGCACTATAAGTCTGATTTTGGAGATTGTGTGTGTGTTATAGTGTGTGTGTTCTACGGGTAGAACAAAAAGAGCAAAAATGGGTTTAAATTGGCATAGAAATGTGTTAATCTTAGTGTTAAAAATGTTGGAAATACATGAATATTAGTTGGTGTAAGTTATTTCACGTATTGAACAAGTACGAAAATGACTTGGATTAAAATCTGGAAAATATATAAAACTGCACAAGTTCGAATACAGTAGATCCGAATTCGGATCCGAGAGGAACTCGGATCTGGTCCGAATTCGGATGTGTCCGAACCTCTAGTGTACAAAACAGAAAATATTTACAAGTGTTTGAATTTCGGATGTGGTCCGAATTCGGTTATGGTCCGAACTTAGCTTGGGTCCGAAATTAAAGTGGACCGAATTTGGATTTATGTGGGATCCGAATTGGGATCCATGTGGGATCCGAACTGGGGGTCCGAATTCGGGTGGGGTCCGAATTCGGACATGGATCCGAAACTGGGATCAAAAATGGTAAAAAAAAAAAAAACTTATAAAATTAAGTTTTATGGAATTAAACAAGATATTAACACAATGTGTTGTTACAAATGACTTACAGGTCCCTTGTGGTGTTGTTTAACCCACAGTGGGGTACTTGGTTGATCCGGTTGAAATTCCGAGGAGAAATAAAATTTGCTTAAAGATTAATAACGCACCCACTGTGAGTACCTTTGATTTTTAACATGTCTACATCTGCTTTATGTTTGCATTGCCTGCTGAGGCCTGTTGTTTCATGTTCGTTTGGCATTCTACTAACATGCGTTTATGTTGATGCACATTCATATTTGTTGCATGTCCGTTCATTTGTTGTGCATCCTTTCGATGGACCTGCGTGGTCGCATCTGTATCTGATGTTACTGTGCTATATGACCAAGAGTTTGACACCTCTGTGGTCAGGATAGACAGTAGGTCATCCCCGATGTAATGTCTGCCTCAGATGGTTGGTTGTTCTTATGCCGAGTGTCAGCTCGAAGGAGCTGCGGCTCAGGTTTGCGTATCTGGGATACGTGTGGAGTATACGGTATGTGTTACCGCGGATACTCTGGGGGCATCATAAAGATTTGTAGAATGTGTGAAAATCATCTGGTATTCACTAAGCATTCGCTTACCTTTTAGTTGTTGAATTTTTACAGGAAAAGGGAAATCCGCTGCGGGACCATCTAACTAGGATATCTATTGAAGTGATTGAAGATTTCTACCGTTTTCCTTGGTATTTGTTTTATGGAATCAATGTTGTAATAGAAATTTGGGGATGATGTAATTCAGTTCAAGTTTATAGACTTAGATGTGTAACCTTTGTAGCACCGTAGGGTGTTTGACAGATTTGTATTATTTTATTTATGTATTTTGCTTCCGCACTATTATTAAGCTATCAGATCATTATGTTATGTGTTTGTTGGTGATTAATCCTGGGTGAATGGTAATTGGTGGTTAATGTGGCAAGGGTGTCACAGCGTATGGTATCAGAGCAGTAGTTTGAGATTCAAGTGTCCGTGAGGTCTTGGTCTCAAACATTAAGTGTTGACATGTAGTGATGCTAAGTAATGATCTGAACTAAGATAGGTTATGATCTAGTAATCATAAGAATATTGACTATCATACGGGACAATTGGGTGGTGTCTATAAATAAATGACATGTTACTAAATAAGTTATATGTTTCATATTTCAGAACATGTCTGGAGGAGGAATGACACCAGAAGAGACGAGAGAAATGATGCTAGCCATGATGGCTGAGCAAAACCGGATGATACAAGACCAGTTTCGGGCTCGAGATGAGGCCGAAGCTAAACGAAGAGAAGATAAGAGAAAGAATAAGGAAAGAGAGGGAAACGATGACGAGCAAGATGACAACACTGGGTCATCTAATAAGCCCAGGGGTTGTCGTTTCAAGGACTTTAAGGGAAATGGAGCCGTTGAATTTACTGGGTTGGGGGATGCTGTTACTGCACTGGAGTGGATAACAGCTACAGAAAGGACTTTCCGAATCAGCGATTGCGCTGAGAAGGATATGGTCCGGTTCGCTACTGCAATGTTCACCAAGGATGCAGTAATGTGGTGGAACTCGATGGTGAATGCATTAACCTTGGAAAGAGTATCTGTTATGACATGGGCTGAGTTTACTGATATCTTCACTCAGCAGTATTGCCCGGCCGATGAGCGCCGAAGATTGGAGGCTAAATTTATGACGCTGATTCAGGGGACTAAGTCTGTGTCCCAGTATGCTGTAGAGTTTACGAGGCTGAGTTTGTTCGCGCCTCATCAAGTGGATACCGAGGAAAGAAAAGTGACCAGATTTGAGGCTGGTCTTGATTTAGAAATCCGGAGGGTGATGAGCAATGTACGCTACCCCACATTTGCTGGTTTGCTGGAGGCCGCCAGGAATGTGGAACAGATCTTGGGTATGTCGGGATACGTGATGGGGTCCGCTGCTGCTTCAGTCAACCCAACTCAACCTTCACCACCGAAACGCCAACGCGAAGGAGGTTATTCTGGTTCTTCACGATCATCACAGTACTCGCCGCAACAGTCTTATCGCCGACAGTCTAGTTCTTCTGGTCGCGCACGTGCTTACTCTATCAACACCGAGCCGCAGTATTGTAACAAGTGTCATCTGGAACACTTCGGCAAGTGCACCAACGGGCGTGCGTGTTTCTGCTGCGGAGAGTTAGGCCACTTTCAAAATGAATGCCCACGGAGATCTGATGCTTGCCATAAGTGTGGAGTCTGGGGGCACTATAGTCGGAATTGTCGAAAGAATACTCCAGCAGTTGCTGCTCCAACATCAACACGATCTTCAGGAGGTTCAAGCGGCGGTTCAGTTAACCGAGGTCGGGGTCAGTAGCAAAGGGCACCGGCTCGTGCATTCCAGATTACTGCAGAAGAGGCTAGGGAAAACCCGGAGGTGGTCACGGGTATGTTTATTGTAAACTCTTTACCTGCAAGAGTATTATTTGACTCGGGTGCCAATAGGTCGTTTGTATCTACTATGTTTGCACAACAACTTGCCATGCCATTGTCTAAGCTATCTGCTGTACTAGATATTGAAACTGCTAGTAATACTCTAGTTAAAGTAGATCATGTATACCGAAACTGCACTTTAGTGATTGAAGATGTAGTCTTCAATTTGGACTTGATTCCGATCGAGTTTAGTGAATTTGATGTGATTATCGGGATGGATTGGTTGATAGAGAATGAAGCCCATATAGTGTGTAAGAAGCGTATGATCAAGATAACTACTCCGGAAGGGCGTGAGATCTGTATTTATGGGGATAGGAGAAGTGGGGATCTGTGTTTGTTGACTGTTGCAAAAGCTCGAAAGCTTGTTGCAAAGGGATGTGACGCCTACCTGGCATATGCTATAGATGCCAAGGCTGAGAAGAAGACATTGGCCGATGTGCCTGTTGTTTCACAATTCCCGGATGTGTTTCCGGAAGACTTGTCTGGCGTGCCGCCTGAGAGACAAGTGGAATTTAGAATTAATCTGATCCCTGGAGCTGCACCGGTAGCTCGTTCTCCTTATCGCCTTGCCCCAACCGAGATGAAAGAGATGATGACACAACTCCAGGAGTTGTTGGACAAGGGTTTTATTCGACCAAGTTCATCGCCGTGGGGAGCTCCGGTGTTATTTGTTAAGAAGAAAGATGGCACCATGAGGATGTGCATCGATTACCGGGAGCTGAATAAATTGACAATCAAGAACAAATATCCGCTGCCGCGGATAGATGACTTGTTTGACCAGTTACATGGACCTTGTGTGTTTTCTAAGATTGACTTGAGGTCGGGATATCATCAGTTAAAAGTTAGAGAGGAAGATGTGCCTAAAACAGCTTTTAGGACACGTTACGGGCATTACGAGTTCTTGGTCATGCCTTTCGGGTTAACCAATGCCCCGGCTGTCTTTATGGATTTGATGAACCGAGTTTGCAGACCGATGTTGGACAAGTCGGTAATTGTTTTTATAGATGACATTTTGGTGTATTCAAAGTCTGAAGCCGAACACGCTGATCATCTAAAGGAGTTATTGGAATTGTTAAGAAAGGAAAGGTTGTATGCCAAGTTCTCAAAATGTGAGTTTTGGCTGCAACAGATTCAATTTTTAGGGCATGTGATATCGGGGGCCGGAATTTCTGTAGATCCTGCTAAGGTAGAAGCGGTAAGGAATTGGGAGCCGCCTCGCTCAGCTACGGAAGTCAGAAGTTTCCTTGGGCTGGCAGGCTATTATAGGAGATTCATTAAGGACTTTTCAAAGATTGCAGTCCCTTTAACGATGTTAACAAAGAAGAATGCACCGTTTGTATGGGAAACTGTGCAGCAGGAGGCGTTTGATATTTTGAAAAAGACATTAAGTGAAGCACCGATACTTGCCCTACCAGAGGGTAATGAGGACTTTGTGGTATACACGGATGCTTCGAGGTTGGGACTTGGTGCGGTATTGATGCAACGTGGAAAAGTTATAGCTTATGCTTCGAGACAGTTAAAGCAGCACGAAAAGAACTACTCGACTCATGACTTGGAGCTGACTGCAGTTACGTTTGCGTTAAAATTGTGGAGGCACTATCTATATGGGACTAAGTGTCAGTTATACACGGATCATAAGAGCCTGAAATACATTTTCAGCCAGAAAGAACTTAACATGAGACAGAGACGTTCGATGGAGCTAATAAAGGATTATGACTGTGAAATCCTTTACCATCCTGGAAAGGCTAACGTGGTAGCCGATGCTTTGAGCCGCAAAGCATATACTAAGGATTGTTGTTACATGTTGACATCTACTATGTTAACATCCACTATTATTGATGATGTCAAGGCCGCTCAAGAGGAAGCCTTGAAAGACGAGAATGTTGGTGCTGAAGATATAAGAGCACAGATTAAGGATATGGAAACAAGTGAATCGGGTTTGAAAGGTATATATGGGAGAATCTGGGTGCCAAAGTATGGAGGCATGAGAAATGTGATAATAGAAGAAGCCCATCAGTCTAAGTTTTCTGTACATCCCGGGAGCACAAAGATGTACAACGAGCTGAAAGCAGACTTCTGGTGGCCCGGATTAAAGAAAGATATTGGACAGTACGTGGAGAGATGCCGAACCTGTCGGTTAGTGAAAGCCGAACACCAGCAGCCTTACGGTAGTTTGCAACCGCTTCCCATCCCGGAATGGAAGTGGGAGCATATCACGATGGACTTTGTCACGAAGTTGCCGAAGACTAGGCGTCAACACGATGCAGTTTGGGTCATAGTGGATCGGTTGACTAAGTCCGCACATTTTATACCGATAAGAGAAAGTTACTCCTTAGAAAAGTTGGCTAAAATTTATATGGACGAGATTGTTTCTAGGCATGGAGTGCCTAAGTCCATAGTATCGGACCGGGACAGCCGGTTTACTTCAAATTTCTGGTCGGCACTACAAGAAGGGTTAGGGACAAGGATAGCAATGAGTACAGCTTACCGCCCGCAAACTGATGGTCAGAGTGAGCGGACCATCTTAACGCTTGAAGATATGATGCGGTCGTGTGTGTTAGACCTCGGTGGCAATTGGGACGATCATTTGCCACTGATCGAGTTTTCGTATAATAACAGTTACCACGCGACGATCAAGAAAGCGCCGTTTGAGGCATTGTATGGGAGAAGATGTAGGACTCCTACATGTTGGAGGGAAACCGGAGAAACGCCGATTGCTGGGCCGGCATTATTGCAGGAAACAAATGAGAAGATTCAGTTGGTGAGACAGAATATGAAGGCGGCCCAGGATCGCCAGAAAAGTTATTACGACAGAAGGCACAAACCAATCAGCTTTGAGGTAAATGATTGGGTATATTTGAAGGTGTCACCTATGAGAGGTGTTACACGTTTTGTAAAAAGAGGAAAGCTGGCTCCAAGATTTGTTGGGCCATTTAAGATAATAGAAAAAGTTGGAAACCAGTCATATCGTTTAGAGTTGCCGGAAGAAATGTCGGGCATACACCCGGTGTTCCATGTGGGGAACCTTAGGAAGTCATTCACTGCCGAAAACGAAGATTGGGCAGATCACACTGAATTGCAAATCGATGAAAGGCTCCGGTATGTTGAAGAACCGGAGTGTGTGTTAGACACGAAGGTGAAGAAATTAAGAAGTAAAGAGATAGAGATGGTGCTTGTACGTTGGAAGCATCATAAAGGAACAAATCATACGTGGGAGCCTAAATCTGAGATGTTGAAGAAATATCCGAAACTGTTCGAATCCGAGTAACTTCGAGGACGAAGTTTGAGCGTGGTGGAGCCCATGCTGTAACATCCTCGGATTTAAATTATTGTATTTGAAGTTTATTAAGTTTAAAATTTGTAATTTGCATAATTAAGTTGGACTATGAAAATGATTATGTGTTCAGTTATTTAAAGTTGGTTGTTATTTTAAGAAATTAAGGAATATTAAGAATGTCAAATTATTTTGGTTTAGTATGATAATTTTTATAAGTTAGTGATGTTAAAAGTAATGATGAAATCAGTATTTAATGGAACCGGATAAGTTGAGGGGCTAAAAGTGTCAATAGCCGAAACTTTAGATTAAAAGACTTTTTGGTGTCTTTCATCTTCATTTCACCATTTGAATTCACAAGAATTCTCTCGGCTCTCTCTCTCTCTAAAATACTCAAGATCATTAAAACTTGGATTCGAAGTCTGCAAATTTGAAAAGAGGTTGCATTCAAGGAACTATTACTACTGCAATCGAAGATTTGAGGTAAAAATCCTTTAAAATTCGAATTTAGAAGCATTATTGGTTCGGTTTTGTTAAAATCCGAATTCATAGATTTGGGGATTAAATGTTGATGCATGTATGATATTGTTATGGAATCATTAAAATCGAGTGTTAAGGTTGATATATATCAAATTTCAGCTTCTGATTTGCACTATAAGTCTGATTTTGGAGATTGTGTGTGTGTTATAGTGTGTGTGTTCTACGGGTAGAACAAAAAGAGCAAAAATGGGTTTAAATTGGCATAGAAATGTGTTAATCTTAGTGTTAAAAATGTTGGAAATACATGAATATTAGTTGGTGTAAGTTATTTCACGTATTGAACAAGTACGAAAATGACTTGGATTAAAATCTGGAAAATATATAAAACTGCACAAGTTCGAATACAGTAGATCCGAATTCGGATCCGAGAGGAACTCGGATCTGGTCCGAATTCGGATGTGTCCGAACCTCTAGTGTACAAAACAGAAAATATTTACAAGTGTTTGAATTTCGGATGTGGTCCGAATTCGGTTATGGTCCGAACTTAGCTTGGGTCCGAAATTAAAGTGGACCGAATTTGGATTTATGTGGGATCCGAATTGGGATCCATGTGGGATCCGAACTGGGGGTCCGAATTCGGGTGGGGTCCGAATTCGGACATGGATCCGAAACTGGGATCAAAAATGGTAAAAAAAAAAAAAACTTATAAAATTAAGTTTTATGGAATTAAACAAGATATTAACACAATGTGTTGTTACAAATGACTTACAGGTCCCTTGTGGTGTTGTTTAACCCACAGTGGGGTACTTGGTTGATCCGGTTGAAATTCCGAGGAGAAATAAAATTTGCTTAAAGATTAATAACGCACCCACTGTGAGTACCTTTGATTTTTAACATGTCTACATCTGCTTTATGTTTGCATTGCCTGCTGAGGCCTGTTGTTTCATGTTCGTTTGGCATTCTACTAACATGCGTTTATGTTTATGCACATTCATATTTGTTGCATGTCCGTTCATTTGTTGTGCATCCTTTCGATGGACCTGCGTGGTCGCATCTGTATTCTGATGTTACTGTGCTATATGACCAAGAGTTTGACACCTCTGTGGTCAGGATAGACAGTAGGTCATTCCCGATGTAATGTCTGCCTCAGATGGTTGGTTGTTCTTATGCCGAGTGTCAGCTCGAAGGAGCTGCGGCTCAGGTTTGCGTATCTGGGATACGTGTGGAGTATACGGTATGTGTTACCGCGGATACTCTGGGGGCATCATAAAGATTTGTAGAATGTGTGAAAATCATCTGGTATTCACTAAGCATTCGCTTACCTTTTAGTTGTTGAATTTTTACAGGAAAAGGGAAATCCGCTGCGGGACCATCTAACTAGGATATCTATTGAAGTGATTGAAGATTTCTACCGTTTTCCTTGGTATTTGTTTTATGGAATCAATGTTGTAATAGAAATTTGGGGATGATGTAATTCAGTTCAAGTTTATAGACTTAGATGTGTAACCTTTGTAGCACCGTAGGGTGTTTGACAGATTTGTATTATTTTATTTATGTATTTTGCTTCCGCACTATTATTAAGCTATCAGATCATTATGTTATGTGTTTGTTGGTGATTAATCCTGGGTGAATGGTAATTGGTGGTTAATGTGGCAAGGGTGTCACATGTGCATATTGCACTTTTGAATGAAATTGAGCGTTTAAACATTTTTAACGTAATGAATATAAAGATGAGGTGAACTAGTTAATCATAATGCAATTTTGAATATATGAATATTACATATTTGCATGAATTTTAACATTTTATCCTAATGAACATGTTTATTTAATATGGTACTTCTGTACCCCAGTCTAATATGGTACTCCATAAATCTCAACCTCATATATATATATATATATATATATATATATATATATATATATATATATATATATATATATATATATATATATATATATATGTATGTATGTATGTATGTATGTATGTATGTATGTATGTATGTATGTATGTATGTATGTATGTATGTATGTATGTATGTATGTATGTATGTATGTATGTATACATGTACATACATACATATATACATGTTTATGTATGTACATACACATACATATACATGTATACACACATATGTGTGTGTTACTTGAATAAAGTGTCACTTGAATCAATGGTACTTGAATTGAATCAATAGTTACTTGTTCATATTATTACTTGAATAAGATATAAATAACGGCCGGAATCAGATAATTTATGAATCAAATAGGCTTTTTGAATTTTTCTTATTAGACCTCAGTATCTTATCAGTATGGAATCAGACATCGGAAAGTTTACCACTAAAAGTTATCTTTAATCCATCATCATGACACATATTATAAATACATATTAATTTCTAATTCCTCTGCCATCAATATTTGTTTTAGGGTTGGTGAGTCGATCCGTCGTCAAACAACCTAAATTAATTAGTAATACCCATCTGGTAAGGTAAACACACGTAACTGAATCCCCAATATTGAATTAAAAGGCTAGCCAAGACTCTTAATTTTTATCTATTAATTTACCGCCGCCAATATAGAAAATTTTATTGTTAATTAATTAACTTTTTTATTGACTTGCCATTGCATTAATTAATCCAAAGTTGAATCTCATGATATTGACTTAAACGACTAGGACTCGATCATACAAATTAGAACAAAGGTTGCTAGGATTTTATATTTTCTAATGGATTTGGTGGTTTTAAATATATTGTTTTAGATAATAATATATTTTATTTATAATTATTAAGTAACTATATTTTCAAAATCGTTGAAAAAAAATACATTCTTCATGTCAAACGGCGATCAATATAAATCTAGCTAGTGGTATCTAGGTATATGACATAATGGATATTTTTATTCATTTTCTAAAACATAGATCGATCATTGTATTTTTTTTTTATTAAACTAGATATTTAATTATGAAAAATAAAGAAAAACAATGAGAAAACGGGTGATGTACGTAAGAATTGAAGTTTTATACTTTTATTGTTAATATATAAAATATAGTTATCAACTTTGACTTCAGATTAACTTGACTACATTCCTTCCCGGCGGCTGAGGGTAGGTTTCATTCATTCCAAACATCAGTCTTTGAGCATCGATATCTCATTCATCTTAACTCCGTTTGGAACGTTCTTTATATCTTTGGAATCCTCTCTTCAATGAGAATACAAACTTACAAAATATTAATGATATATTTCACAATTATATATAATTATATTTGGTCCAAAAACATGGAAAATACATTTTTTTTTCTTTGAAAAAGTTACACTTTTTTTTCCAACACTTACACTATCGTAGCTATTAAATTCCGACCCCTATAAAAAAAATTTATGGGTCCGCCACTGATCCTATATCCATTAGATGCGTGAATCATATTGCTAAAATACAAAAACAACAAGACGCGTTATTGCGTGGTCCCGATCGAGCAAAACAAGCTAGCTCGCTCGAGTACGTTAAAACTTATTTGGAAACTATTGACTTTTAATTTCTTAAATAAAAATCATGTATATGTGTCGACACAAGATATGTTCAATCAAACATTAATTGTTTGATTCTTTAATTTGTTGTTTTCTATATGTTAAATTTGTCAATAAAACCAACTGCCAAATGGGTAGTGGCCGGTTCTGGAGATTTTCAGTAATTAAAGAAACTGCTAATTAATTAATATATAAATACAGAATATTAAAATGCAATTTATATGCATGGTAGTTAATTTGAGGTGTGCATGTTTTGATTTAAATGGAGATATAGGAATTAATCCTTCAACATATATAAGAAAACTATTATTAGTTTATAGTACGTACGTTATAAGGAAATTGATCGAGAAGATGAGTGTTGTTACATTATCAGATACATTTATTAGAAAGACGGGCAAAGAAAACAAGGCAAGTTTTTGGAAGGATATTTGAAGTTTTCCTGACAAGAAATTGAAAAATATATTTATTTATTAAGTGATAGGATCTGGTACTGAAGAATAGTGACAAGGGGTAGAACCAGAAATAAACTCGAGGGGATCGAGTACGTACGTGGTGACAAATGGTGTTAGATACTAACCGGGTTAAAGCTCTAATAGTGTTTTCGGTTAATTAGGAATTGGTTTAATTTGTAGGATCGGAATAAAGATCAAAATATATAGCATGGTACGACAAGATGTAACAACCTAACTTTTAGCCAGTCATGTAATGCTTGAATATTGAGATAATAATATAATTTTATTATATTATTTATATGTTCTTAAAATAAAATAAAATATGAAATGGAATAAGTAAATATAATTTTAAATTATATTTATGATAATATTAAAGAAGATCAAATTATAAAAGAGATGTATTATACAAAAATAGAAGTGGGTTAAATATCAAACATGATCAAACTTATATATAAAAACCGAAATAATGATCCTTTATGATCATTTATGCAAATTAACTCTCTCTCTCTAACCTCTCTCTATCTCTCGGATATTTCAACAAAATTACAAGAAATTCATCATAAATTGCAATCAATTGAGGAATCAATGCATTAAAGGTTACAACATCATCAAAGCTTCATTAATCTACAGAAATTTCAAGGTAATATTCTATTTAAATTCAAAAATTCTAGTATGTTGGTTCGGTTTTTTTGTGAAGAACCGAAATCAAGAATTAAAAATATAAATTTTGATGTTGCATGTGTATGAATTCAAGAGATTATGATGAATTTAAGTTAATAAATGTAACAGAAACAAAAATCCGTGATCAGATTGACCAAATAGGCAAGAATTATGAAATTTTTATGAAATAAGTGTTCTTGACAAAAATTTGCCTATTTTGGATGATCTTGACCAATTAATGATGTTATTGATAGGGAAATTGGTATAAAATCAATCTAATAATGATATTACATCATTATATAACATTGCATGTTATTAAAAAGTATTTTTGGGAATTATTATGAAAAATCCGTATGAACATAACCAAGAACACCAAGAACAACATCTGGGAAAAATATGAAGATGTGGGATCCGAATTCGGATGGTGCCTTATTTTCGGATCCCATAATTTCGGATGATTTTAATTCGGTTCCTATGTACTAATTTCGGATGATATACTATTTCGGATGTCTTTTAAATTCGGTTGGGTCATGATCCGAATTCAGGTTATGCTATTTCGGATGGTGCCCAATCCGGATTGATCCGAATCCGGGTCCCCAGTCCGGATGGATCCGAATCCGGATTGATCCGGATCCAATTATTATATTTTGATATTTTAGCTAAATAAATTATTATATATATATATATATATATATATATATATTGCTATTTAAATAGATAACTTTTGGAGAATTTAAAAGAACAAAGAATATGAGCAAACAAAAGATTGATGAACTATAAAGTTATCAGAATCAGATAGAATTAAAGAATTTATGACCAAAAGATGATGACATTGATAAGATAAGATTCAGATATCAGACTCAGATAAAATACAAGAATTTGAAGACTAAATTGATGATGATAAAGATGATGAAAATGACATGATATTATCATGAATGATTTTGAACAGGTTCAGTATATTCTGAACAAAGATTTACAGATTTAAAGACTTAAAAGCGGGTCAGAGACTTGAACTGACAGATTACAGATTGACAAAATCCTGAGATAACTCAGGTGGCAGATTCTTATATCTGTTTGACCAAGACCCAGATCTGTGAGTTATAGATATTCAAATTGAACATGCAAAGATCCGTTTGAGATATATTGATGCTGTTACATTATTTGACATTCATTTATCAGCTGGATTGAGACCTGTGCACACCATGGATGGGTGTTGCCCAGTGAATCATGATAGTTATTTGCTTATCATTTCATATTGCATTTATTAGCGTTTCAGACTTTGCTTTATGATTCGTTGCTATCATGACTCCTAAGACTTATGCTTACTTCATTGATCAGACTTGATAAGATTTATTCAGCTTGACTAGCCCTTATGGTCTATTGTTCTAGACCCGGCTATTCCACCAGTTCTCACGAACTTGGTAATGACCTCCGATGTTCGGCCATGTTGACCTACTGGTAGCTAGCCCAGTATGTGGCTGATCCCCACGATATAAGCGTGAGTGTGGTTTGAACATCATCCGATCTTAAGATACTATATCTCAATCATGATGAGGGCTGTAGCGGCAGCCAAGACTTATCACGCTTAGATTTATGACTCCGCTTGACACGCATGTTAATATTGAAAATCTATAAACTCACTAAGCTTTGCTTACAGATGTTGCTTTAAAATTTTACAGGAAAAGCCAAAGGAAAATCACCTGCAGGACCTAGTGCTTAGGTCATCAAGAAATCCAAGTTTTGAAGCTTTCCTAGACCACTTCTCAACAAACTTTCTGGTACTGATTGGAAGACAGCTATTGTGGTGGTTCTGGGTAGACTTGATGTGATGATTGATGTTATGATTAGATTAGATGTTACCCTTTTATAACTTAATTCTGAAATATGTAAATTCATTCCTAATCATGTATGTACATGTAATTTTATTATTCCGCAATTTAATTACCCTATCTTAGTATGGTTGATATCGTATTGCATGATATGGGACCTAGACTGGTGAGAACTGCCCCGTAAGGGGTGGTCTTCACAGGATGGTATCAGAGACCTAGTTTGAGTGAATCAAGTATTACGTGAGTATACTTGATCTCAAACTGAAGCAATACATATGTATCAATCATTTAGGTGGTTTGAACTGAGATAGGATGTACAGACTATTAGGATGGGAAAAAGGGCACATAGATCTAAGCCTATAAACTGATAGTTAATTGATTTTAACTTTCTGTAGAAGATGTCAGGATCAGGATCAGGTGATATTCCCAACAATATGACCCAACAACAAATGTTTGAAATGATGCAACAATTTCTAGCCCAACATTCAGAACAACAAAACAAAATGATGCAAGAACAGTTTCGTGCCAGAGATGAGGCCGAAACTAAAAGACGCGAAGAAAAGAAAAATAAGAGAAAAGAAAAGCAAGTCCAGACCAATGAATCTGATTCTGATAATTCAAATCCAGAAACCCAAATAGCTCAGCCAAAAGGCTGCAAATTCAAAGATTTTAAAGCGAGCGGTGCCCTGAACTTCGAGGGTACTGTAGATCCGATTCAGGCGATGGATTGGATCAGTCATACGGAAGAAATTTTTAGAATCTCTGACTGTTTAGATTCTAAGAAAGTGAACTACGCGTCTGCATTGTTTGTTGGAGCTGCCCGTGCCTGGTGGAAAACCCAGCGAAGTATCTATGGTGAGGAGGTGATTCAGACTTTAGAATGGGAGCAGTTTCTTGAAATGTTCAATGCGAAATACTGCCCGGTCGACCAGCGAGATAAAATGGAAGTACAACTGATGCAGCTGACTCAGGGAACGAAGACAGTCGACGAATACGAGCACGAGTTTTCGCGATTATGCGGTTATTCCTCATACCAAGTGGCAACAGAGGAAAGGAAAATGAATAGGTTCCGAGTAGGACTCAATCCCAGATATCGACATCCCATGAGCGCGATCAAATACAAGAGTTACTTGGAAATGGTAGAAGCGGCTAGACAAATCGAGCGAGGTTACTTAGAGTACGACGATCAGCTATACGCTCCGTCTACTAACCCGATGAATCCGTCTCCTCCAAAGAAACAGCGATTTGGCAGATTCTTTAAGCCAAATAAATCTCAGTCTCAGCAATCCTATCAGCATAGTTCACAACCGAAAGCGCAAGCCTACTCACTGACAAACGAGCCGCGATTCTGCAAGAGATGCAGAAAGTCTCACATGGGACTATGTAATCCGGATGACGTTACTTGCTTCGCGTGTAACATGATCGGTCATAGTAGTGAAGAATGTCCACAGCAGGGACGTGGATGTGCGAAATGTGGAAAGAGAGGGCACTTCATGTATCAGTGTCGTAGCGGACCGCGTTATCAGTCTCAATCATCAGCAGGAGGTTCTACAGGGAAAAGTTCTGCTGCAACGCCGACTGCACGGACTCGAGCTTTCCAAATTACAGCTGAAGAGGCGAGAGAAACACCAGATGTAGTCACCGGTACGTTTCTGTTAAATACGATACCTGCTCGTGTGTTATTTGATTCTGGCGCTAGTCGTTCCTTCATATCGACTTCCTTTGCATCAAGATTATCTAAGTCCCCATCGAAGCTTCCTGTTATACTTGACATTGAGACAGCCAGTAACAGCTATGTTATGGATGATTCTGTTTATCGAAACTGCACACTACTAGTCGATAATATTGTATTCAATCTTGACCTCATCCCGATACCGTTGAAAGAGTTCGATGTCATCATCGGCATGGACTGGCTAACGAACAACGAGGCTACAATTATCTGCAACCGGCGAGTCATTAGAATCAAATCTTCAGACGGCCGAGTACTTGAGATCAAGGGCGAGAAGCGGAAAGGTGCGCATTGCTTTATATCTGTAGAAAAGGCTCACAAATATTTGTCTAAAGGTCACGACTCTTACCTTTGTTATGCTCTATCTGAGTCCAGTTCTGAAAAGAAACCTTTATCCGATATTCCTATCGTCTGTGAGTTCCCAGACGTATTTCCTGACGATATTTCCGGAGTGCCACCGGAACGACAAGTCGAGTTCAGTATTGACTTGGTTCCTGGTGCGGCTCCTATCGCAAAAGCTCCATACAGACTTGCACCTGCAGAAATGCAGGAAATGTCAAAACAACTGCAAGAGCTGTTGGAGAAGGGGTTTATCCGACCGAGTTCTTCTCCGTGGGGTGCACCAGTATTATTTGTTAAAAAGAAAGACGGAACTTTCCGTATGTGCATCGACTACCGCGAGTTGAACAAAGTCACAATAAAGAATAAGTATCCTCTGCCCAGAATCGATGATCTGTTTGATCAGCTGCAAGGAGCCAGCTATTTCTCGAAGATAGATCTCCGTTCTGGGTATCATCAGTTAAAAGTCAGAAATGAGGATGTCCCAAAGACAGCTTTCCGTACAAGATACGGCCATTACGAATTTCTCGTGATGCCGTTCGGCTTGACAAATGCACCAGCGGCATTCATGGATCTCATGAACCGTGTGTGCAGACCAATGTTGGATAAATCAGTTATCGTGTTCATAGACGATATTCTGATTTACTCCAAAACGGAGGCTGATCATTCTGTTCATCTGCGACAATTGCTAGAGTTATTAAGAAAAGAAAGACTCTATGCAAAGTTTTCTAAGTGCGAATTCTGGCTCAGACAGGTATAATTTCTATTATATAAGTCTTGAGCTGTTTCCTTAACTAATCTATGATTCACCTCAGAATTTGAATTTCTATCTTGATTCTTATAGATCCAGTTCCTTGGCCATGTTGTTTCTGGCGAAGGAATTTCCGTTGATCCTTCAAAAGTCGAGGCTGTTCAGAAGTGGCAAACACCTCGCAATGCCTCAGAGATAAGAAGTTTCCTCGGATTGGCTGGTTACTACCGGCGATTCATAAGGGACTTCTCGAAGATTGCTGTACCTCTAACGATGCTAACACGAAAGAATACTCCTTTCGTTTGGTCTGATAAACAGCAAGAGGCATTTGACATTCTGAAGCAAAAGCTTATTCAAGCGCCGATTCTAGCCTTGCCAGAAGGTAATGACGATTTCGTTGTTTACAGCGACGCTTCTGGTACTGGCTTAGGATGTGTTCTTATGCAAAGGGGAAAAGTAATTGCCTACGCTTCAAGGCAATTGAAAGACTACGAGAAAAGTGCACCAACTCATGATCTTGAGTTGGCTGCCGTCACCTTTGCTCTAAAAATCTGGCGGCATTATCTTTTTGGGACTCGGTGTCAGCTCTACACCGATCATAAGAGTCTCAAATACCTTTTTACTCAGAAAGATCTGAACATGAAACAGCGTCGATCCTTGGAGCTTATCAAGGATTATGACTGCGAGATCTTATATCATCCCGGCAAAGCAAATGTTGTCGCGGATGCGTTGAGTAGAAAAGTGTATCCTGAAAAGTGCTGTTATGCCCTAACTCCAGTTATATTCTCTTCTGATCTTATTGAAGATATTCGAGCTGCTCAAACTGAAGCGCTGAAAGAAGAGAACATAGATTCTGAAAATCTAAAAGGGCAATTACAATTTCTAACTCTGAACCATTTGGGACTTCACTGTCTCAAGGGAAACCGAATCTGGGTTCCTAAATATGGTTCTATTCGTAGCACTCTTCTGTCCGAAGCTCATCAGTCCAAGTTATCTATTCATCCTGGCAGCTCAAAGATGTACTTTGATCTGAAAGCTGATTACTGGTGGCCAGGAATGAAGAAAGACATCGGTAAATGTGTTGAAAGCTGCAGAGTATGTCAGATGGTTAAGGCAGAACACCAGAAGCCCTTCGGGGATATGCAACCACTGCCAGTTCCTGAGTGGAAGTGGGAGCATATAACAATGGACTTCATCACGAAGTTGCCTAAAACCAAGAGACAGCACGACTCCATCTGGGTAGTCGTGGATCGATTAACGAAATCAGCGCATTTCATACCGATGAAAGAAACTTACTCTCTCGAAAGATTGGCACAGATATACATCACAGAAGTAATTTCTCGACATGGTGTGCCACAGTCTATCGTTTCAGATCGTGATAGTCGCTTCACGTCCAGATTCTGGCAAGCATTACAAGAAGGGATGGGTACTCGGATTTCTATGAGTACTGCTTATCATCCAAATGCAGATGGCCAGAGTGAGCGTACTATCTTAACTCTTGAAGATATGCTTCGTGCCTGCATTCTTGATTTAGGTGGTAACTGGGATGACCATTTGCCGTTGGTCGAATTTTCCTATAATAACAGTTATCATTCTACGATCAAGATGGCCCCTTTTGAAGCTTTGTACGGAAGAAAGTGCAGAACTCCTACTTGTTGGCGTGAAACAGGCGAATCGCTAATAGCAGGACCTGCCCTTCTACAGTTGACTCACGAGAAAATTCAACTTGTTAGAAGAAATATTCTGGAAGCTCAAAACAGGCAGAAGTCGTATTATGATAATCGGCACAGATCTATCAACTTTGCGGTTAACGATTGGGTGATGTTAAAAGTATCCCCAATGAAGAATGTGGTTCGTTTTATTAAAAGAAACAAGTTAGCTCCGAGATTTATCGGACCGTTCAAGATCGTCGAAAAGATTGGAAATCAGTCTTATCGTCTTGATCTACCAGCGGACTTAGCTGGAATACATCCTGTATTCCATGTTAGTCATTTGAGGAAAAGCTTGGCTGACGAAAGAGAAGTACAAATACCACATGTTAACCTGCAAATTGATGAAAAGCTTCGAGTAATTGAAGAGCCAGAACGTATTCTGGACTCGAAGACTAAGAAGCTTCGGAATAAAGAGATACAGATGGTGCTCGTCCAGTGGAAACACCACAAAGGTTCGCATCAGTCTTGGGAATCCAGAGATGTTATGAAAGCTACTTATCCCAGTCTGTTCGAATCTAGCTAACTTCGGGGACGAAGTTTGTGCGTGGTGGAGCCCATTCTGTAACAACCTAACTTTTAGCCAGTCATGTAATGCTTGAATATTGAGATAATAATATAATTTTATTATATTATTTATATGTTCTTAAAATAAAATAAAATATGAAATGGAATAAGTAAATATAATTTTAAATTATATTTATGATAATATTAAAGAAGATCAAATTATAAAAGAGATGTATTATACAAAAATAGAAGTGGGTTAAATATCAAACATGATCAAACTTATATATAAAAACCGAAATAATGATCCTTTATGATCATTTATGCAAATTAACTCTCTCTCTCTAACCTCTCTCTATCTCTCGGATATTTCAACAAAATTACAAGAAATTCATCATAAATTGCAATCAATTGAGGAATCAATGCATTAAAGGTTACAACATCATCAAAGCTTCATTAATCTACAGAAATTTCAAGGTAATATTCTATTTAAATTCAAAAATTCTAGTATGTTGGTTCGGTTTTTTTGTGAAGAACCGAAATCAAGAATTAAAAATATAAATTTTGATGTTGCATGTGTATGAATTCAAGAGATTATGATGAATTTAAGTTAATAAATGTAACAGAAACAAAAATCCGTGATCAGATTGACCAAATAGGCAAGAATTATGAAATTTTTATGAAATAAGTGTTCTTG
Source organism: Centrapalus pauciflorus (assembly GCA_020465985.1). Taxonomy (NCBI): domain Eukaryota; kingdom Viridiplantae; phylum Streptophyta; class Magnoliopsida; order Asterales; family Asteraceae; genus Centrapalus; species Centrapalus pauciflorus. Next base: position 940,010 of record JAANYP010006955.1, on the reverse strand, counting down.
ACAAAAATTTGCCTATTTTGGATGATCTTGACCAATTAATGATGTTATTGATAGGGAAATTGGTATAAAATCAATCTAATAATGATATTACATCATTATATAACATTGCATGTTATTAAAAAGTATTTTTGGGAATTATTATGAAAAATCCGTATGAACATAACCAAGAACACCAAGAACAACATCTGGGAAAAATATGAAGATGTGGGATCCGAATTCGGGTAGGACCGAATTCGGATGGTGCCTTATTTTCGGATCCCATAATTTCGGATGATTTTAATTCGGTTCCTATGTACTAATTTCGGATGATTTACTATTTCGGATGTCTTTTAAATTCGGTTGGGTCATGATCCGAATTCAGGTTATGCTATTTCGGATGGTGCCCAATCCGGATTGATCCGAATCCGGGTCCCCAGTCCGGATGGATCCGAATCCGGATTGATCCGGATCCAATTATTATATTTTGATATTTTAGCTAAATAAATTATTATATATATATATATATATATATATATATATATATATATATATATATATATATATATATATTGCTATTTAAATAGATAACTTTTGGAGAATTTAAAAGAACAAAGAATATGAGCAAACAAAAGATTGATGAACTATAAAGTTATCAGAATCAGATAGAATTAAAGAATTTATGACCAAAAGATGATGACATTGATAAGATAAGATTCAGATATCAGACTCAGATAAAATACAAGAATTTGAAGACTAAATTGATGATGATAAAGATGATGAAAATGACATGATATTATCATGAATGATTTTGAACAGGTTCAGTATATTCTGAACAAAGATTTACAGATTTAAAGACTTAAAAGCGGGTCAGAGACTTGAACTGACAGATTACAGATTGACAAAATCCTGAGATAACTCAGGTGGCAGATTCTTATATCTGTTTGACCAAGACCCAGATCTGTGAGTTATAGATATTCAAATTGAACATGCAAAGATCCGTTTGAGATATATTGATGCTGTTACATTATTTGACATTCATTTATCAGCTGGATTGAGACCTGTGCACACCATGGATGGGTGTAGCCCAGTGAATCATGATAGTTATTTGCTTATCATTTCATATTGCATTTATTAACATTTCAGACTTTGCTTTATGATTCGTTGCTATCATGACTCCTAAGACTTATGCTTACTTCATTGATCAGACTTGATAAGATTTATTCAGCTTGACTAGCCCTTATGGTCTATTGTTCTAGACCTGGCTATTCCACCAGTTCTCACGAACTTGGTAATGACCTCCGATGTTCGGCCATGTTGACCTACTGGTAGCTAGCCCAGTATGTGGCTGATCCCCACGATATAAGCGTGAGTGTGGTTTGAACATCATCCGATCTTAAGATACTATATCTCAATCATGATGAGGGCTGTAGCGGCAGCCAAGACTTATCACGCTTAGATTTATGACTCCGCTTGACACGCATGTTAATATTGAAAATCTATAAACTCACTAAGCTTTGCTTACAGATGTTGCTTTAAAAATTTTACAGGAAAAGCCAAAGGAAAATCACCTGCAGGACCTAGTGCTTAGGTCATCAAGAAATCCAAGTTTTGAAGCTTTCCTAGACCACTTCTCAACAAACTTTCTGGTACTGATTGGAAGACAGCTATTGTGGTGGTTCTGGGTAGACTTGATGTGATGATTGATGTTATGATTAGATTAGATGTTACCCTTTTATAACTTAATTCTGAAATATGTAAATTCATTCCTAATCATGTATGTACATGTAATTTTATTATTCCGCAATTTAATTACCCTATCTTAGTATGGTTGATATCGTATTGCATGATATGGGACCTAGACTGGTGAGAACTGCCCCGTAAGGGGTGGTCTTCACACAAGATACATGACCGGAATTCATAGGCCAATGATTCGCAAAGAGAGTAGCTATATTTTATCTGGAGCTAGAGTGTAATGGTTTAATTAGCCTCCAAGGATAATTTATTAGCTCGTGGTTTTATGTTTTATTGCATTGAATGATCCTTAATTACCAGTTTTGTAAGGAGTTGGAATCTATTCATCATGTGTACGTACGTCATTTGATCGTCAAAAATCAATTAAGGTTGTTTTGGCGGAAACCATATGTATATAGATCGAGTTGCCGGTGGATGGATTTTGATGTCGTTACACACATGACCTGAGGTTTATCATCCGGTTCAAGTTTCTCCTTTAAATTCTTGTTTCCTTCCTTTAAATTCCGGAGATTCTTGTTTTCTCCTTTAAATTCTTGTTGGGTTGAATTTAAATTCTTGTTTCCTTCCTTTAAATTCCGGAGATTCTTTTTCTTTTTGTTTCTGTGCTCCTCCACGGAGCCTTATTATTCTTGCACTTTCGTTTTCGTTATTTTAATAAATGTTACTTTTCTCAAAAAAAAAAAAAAAAAAAAAAAAAAAAAAAAAAAAAAAAAAAAAAAAAAAAAAAAAAAAAAAAAAAAAAAAAACAAAGAAACGAACTGCAAAATTGTCGCACTACAAATATATATATTTACATCACTTGTATAGTATATTTTACAATAAAAATGACATTAGGGATCAACAACCAAAGTGTCGCAAAACGTGTCTGTAAAGGCGTCCAGCCATATACGCTTGAGTTTCCATCTCTATCAAAAGAAATCATAGATAGATATCGATGGATATGGAGTGGATAGGACATACGTAGGTCTCAGACGTTTTAGACAACCATGTTATGTTGTTTATGACTTTATGTAACTATGTACGTACTCACGTCTTTTCGCGACACTTCAACGCGTACACAAAAAGATATATATGTGGCAAAAGTAATTATAATGAATCAATAATATGCTCGATCTTATATTTGTGCTACAACATTTTAATTTTTTAGTGTTCGAATCTTCAACAATTTCTTAATTTTTTTTATTCTTCGATAATTAATTTGAATATTGTTTTTTACTTCCTTCGTAAATTATTTTTATTTGGATCGTAAAAAGTTCATGTATTGACATACAATAATTTATTAGCTTTATTAATTAATCAATTAATATGAAACATTAGAAATTAAAATTTTCATTTTAATATTAACCATTGAAAAGATATTTTCCAACTTATTGTTGTTAAAAAAATCCCTAAAACATAGTAAACATAATTAATTGAAATTAATTATTTATATAAAAAATTTGAATTACATGTGTCAAATGAAATCTGTGCCAATTGGAAACCTAATTAAATGTCTAAGTGACAATCTATATACTTTTTTAATAGAATACTAGGTTATTACCCATGTATTACATGAGTTAATTTTCGAAATTGATATTTATATATATGTATAATATAACAATTATATGAATACTAAAGTTTGCTTAATTTTAGTTAGTTAGTTATTAAATTAATCCATATTAGATTCACATAGATTTGATTTGCTTTAAAATTTAAAAATCAAATCAGTAAATGACGTGACAAAAAAAGAGAGCCACATGTGGCAAATTAAATGAGAGCACGTCATGTGACATTTAGTTACTCTTTTAATAGTATAGATAGATATACGCACACTAAAATTGCAAGAAGGTTTTGTAAAATGAGAAGAGAGGATAATTTTAGACGAATCCTTTAATTTATTTCTTATTTCAAATAAACATAGATTATTCTAAAATATGAAAACCCAAAAAGGTAAATCATTTATTAATTGATTTCTCTCCCCTTCCAATTCCATACTCACTCCCTGTCTTGGTGCATCCAGGGGTGTTCAAAATATTCCGAAACCGAAAAACTGATACGAAAAACCGAAAAGCTGTACCGATTTAAGGTAAACCGAACCGGAAAAAATCTTCGGTTTCGGTTTCGCTTTAGGTTCGCGATTTTGGTGATGGACGTTTTTTACTTTTATATAGTTTAATGTTTATACCTATAAATATTAGCATTTATTAATATAAAATTTTAGCTCATCTATTAGTTCACATTAATTTTTAAATCCAAAACAACAAAAAAACAACATTAGAACACCTAGTTTAGGAAATATCATAATTTTTTTTTGTTTCTATTAGATTATGAAAGACATTGTTCAATCGTTTTAAAATCTTTTATAGATAATTTGTAGTCCTATTCATTATCTTGGACTTGTTTTTAGAAACTAAATATTGGGGGTTTTTAATTAAAAAAATAATTTATTAAATATAAAATGGTTAATTGGTTAACCGAATAACCGAACCGGAAAACCCGGATAATCGGTTTTTTCGGTTTAGGTTTAGGTTCACGAAATCATCGAACCGAGATCTCCGATTAACCATCCGAAATGCACTTTCGGTTTTGGTTAACCATCCATGAATACCCCTAGCTAGTTGCATCTCTCCTAACATGGATGTAATTAGAGATGTTCAAAAATTCCAATTCAAAAATTTTCCAAATTTATCGAAATTCATTTATTTAGTGTTAAACAAATAACAAATTTATTAATCTAGTATTCTACATTTGATAATTAATAAATTAAACACTTAAACAACAAATGATAAAAGCAAAAAAAAGTCAATAATTCATAGAATATATCCAAGCCTAAAGTCAATAATACTTAAGAGAGCTTAATAAATTATCAAACGCATACACAGGTTTATGTATTTTTTTAATATTTGCTAAACGGATAACAAACTATTAATTTTATACGTTTTCCTCTTAGATTTTTTAATAGAAAATTTTCTATATATAAATTTTTTAAAAGATAATTAAGATATGGGGGTTGAACTTTAAAATTCATCGGGGGCAAAAATTTTTTTGGATTAAATATAAAATACCAAAAAAAATTTACAGGGATCATTTGACCCCATGCTTTGAAGTTAAATCCACCCCTGACCATAAGATTGATATGCTTTGAAGTTAAATCCACCCATGCTTTGACAACATGTCATTGCATGCGGATGAAGATGACGCGCGTATCACATTTCTTGTAGTGTGTTTAAGCACTTTAGGTTAATTGTAAAAGCTTTAAGATATATATTTGGTTTAATTAATGTAGTTAATTAATTATAAACGATATCATATTATGATACGTAGAGGGGGTTCAATATAGAACCTCTATGTATCAAAGAACCTTCATGCACCACCACAAATACATCACAATTCCTGTGTGATGCATCATTATTCCCGCGTGATGCATTACGATTTTCTAGCGATTCATTATGGTTATCTAAAGTTTTTCGATGTATAATGGTTTTTCATTGAACTCATCCCAAGATGTGTGTGTGTGTATGTATGTATGTGTCAATGTTATTTAATTTGTAGTAATCTATCTATTCTATTAAAAGAGTAAATAGATGACATTTGACACTTAACTAGAAAGCCACTTGGCATAACGTGGATACGACACATGTATAATATTAAAATAATAATTACATTAATTAAATTAATTTAGAAATAAAATATCCTCCTATTAATTTGGATTTCAAATTTAAATTTGAGTCTATAACTCCTATTATTTTGGATTTCAAATTTAAATTTGAGTCTACAACTCACGTCTTTTGTTGGCTTCTTATCCAAACTTCTTGGATTCTATAATTTTTTTATTCTTTTTTTGATTATTATTTAATTATTAGTTATTTATTTTACATTTAACCCACTTTATATATTTTCAATAATCACTTTAACAATATTATATTGTTATTTTATTTGTAGTTTCTGTAATAATTTTTTAGATATATATAGTTTTGGAAAAACAAGTTATCTACTATTCTGTGTAGCACACTGGTAATATACTAATTTGTATTATTTTGTAATCCCTCACTATCGGGATACGATAATTAATACTTATCATCATTTAGGTCAGAATCAGGCAACATGCATGCAAGTTGACTAAGTATCATTTAATTCAGTCAACTTATTAAAAATATGAGGAGATTTTTTTTAAATTAGCCATCCCCAACTTCCCCACTTTCTTATTAATTTGTTCAAAGTCATCAGTTAGATTCATATATAGATTATTTGGTTTTTGTTAAAAAATATATAATTAATTTATTGATCCCTTATAAATATTAATGATCAAATATATCAATCAAATTCAGATCATGCATGCATGGACCTATTTGTAACAAGAAACCGAATTTGGTGTGCTATTTATTATTTAATTTGATTTAATGACTGCGGGGCAGCCTTATGACTTTATAAGTTCCAAGTTGTAGCTCAAAATTTCTTTTTACATATATATAAGTTAGGCAGTCAGTCAACCTGCCTATCATGATCGACTTTCCCATTATTTGAATTTAAAAGAATATATTATATATAAATAAATAAATAATAACGATTATTTTAAAAAATTATATATATATATATATATATATATATATATATATATATATATATATATATATATATATATATATATATAGGGAGGTTCAATGGAAAACCATCATGTACCTGAAAACTTGTGAAAACCGCACTGCACCACCACAAATGTATCAAATTTCCCGCGTGATGCATCAAAATGCCGCGTGATGCATCAAATTTCCGGCGTGATGCATCAATATCCCACGTGATGCATCACCTTATTTACGATCATGCCACCGCTTTTTTCATTAAATGCACCAAATCGGACGGTATACGTAGGTTTCCATAGTTTTCACGTGCATTGTGGTTTTCCATTGAACCCACCCCTATATATATATATATATATATATATATATATATATATATATATATATATATATATATATATATATATATATATATATATATATATGGGTTCAAATGAGTACCACTAGTTTTGCGGAGTACCGGAGGTACCTCGCTTAAAATTATTTTTTTTGAAATTTTTTTCATAATCATGTTTAAATTAATAATATAAGACTACTTGCAAAAAATCACAAATAAACATACACTATAACTATGTGAAACGTGCAAGTTCACATGAACTGCACTGTTGTGAACGTATGTTCACAGCTAAGCATGTTCACATGAATTTTTCCACGTTCACATGACTTTTAAGAGGCTACGAAGTGTGAATGCGTGTAATTCTTTTACAAATATGCTTATATTATTTGTATCTAAATGAATATGAAAAAAATTTAAAAAAAAAACTTTTTTTCGGAGCATGTTCACATCTTAAACCCGTGTGTTCACAGGTACTCACGGTACTCTGCATTTTTTAGGTACTCACACGAACCATATTCTATATATATATATATATATATATATATATATATATATATATATATATATATATATATATATATATATATATATATATATATATATATATATATATATATATATATATATATATATATATATATATATATATATATATAGAGGAAGGTTCAATGGAAAACCATCATGCACCTGAAAACTTGTGAAAACCGCACTGCACCACCACAAATGCATCAAATTCCCCGCTTGATGCATCAAAATCCCACGTGATGCATCAAATTTCCCGCGTGATGCATCAAAATCCCACGTGCATCGCATCACCTTATTTACGATCATGCCACCGCTTTTTTCATGAAATGCATCAAATCGGACGGTATGCATAGGTTTCCATAGTTTTCACGTGCATAGTGGTTTTCCATTGAACCCACCCCATATATATATATATATATATATATATATATATATATATATATATATATATATATATATATATATATATATATATATATATATATATATATATATATATATATATATATATATGGTTTAAAACAATATGTAGTGACACGAGAAGATTGTATTAATAGTTTTTTTTTAAATGTTTTTGTACGTGAATCATTTTTTGAAAATTAATTAAATATGTACGTGTATGTAAAACATAAAGTTATATATAGCCTTTAATTTACTTAGATATTATAAAAAGGCCAGAGTTATAAAGTGGAATATATTTTCTCCATGCATGATCACTACAAGAAAATTAAGAAAATTTGACGAAGGCTTTTTGCGGCGACTAATGTCGTCGCAAAAACCCCACTAAAAGACAAAAAAAGACTGGTTTTTGACTTAAATTGGTCAATATTCAGAGATGACCTTTTGCGGCGACATTGTCGTCGCAAAAAGGTATTAGATATAAATTTTTTATTTTTCATTGGCACAAAAATTACATTTTGCGCGGTAGAAAGACCGCGTTTTTTTTCGAGGTATTTGCGACGACATTTTTGGGTATTTGCGGCGACATGTCGCCGCGATAGGGCTACAGCGACGACACCCTTGTCGCCGCAGAAGGGTTAGCCGCTTTAACCTACTTACAGCCCCAACCGTTTTTATTTTTACACTTTCCACCTACCTCTCTCTCCTCCCATTTCTCTCGCGGATCCATATCCGGCCACCTGCAGCTCCGGCGGCCCCCTCGGTTGAAGCTCCGCCGACCATCTTCTTCCATTTCTTCCGGCCACTTCCCGGTCTCCATTTTTTCCGGTCGAAGCTCCGACGACAAGTTGGTTGAAGCTCCAACAACTACTTGGTTATTTCTGAACAAATTTTAAGGTTAGTTTCATTTAACATAAATGCAATTATTTTTACATAAATTTCTTGAAATACTTAAGGTTTGTTTTTTTTTTCCGGTGGTTGACATTTGTACTTAGTTCCTCGGTCCGGTGAAAACTCCGGTGGGTCGACATTTGAGGTTAGTATTTTTTTTAATTTCTGATTTTTACATATTATTTAAGTTATTAAATCATTTTTCAAAGTATTATGTTTTAAATTTGTGTTAAACATATAGATTTTTTATGATATGAAAATATTATCTTTTAATATGATTTTTAGTAGAAAAAATGAATTTTATATGCATATAGAGTTTTTATGATATGAAAAAAGTGTATTTAATTGCAATATATTTTTTATTGTTTAGAAAGTATGAAAAATTATAATTATATTATGTATGTTAATACGTATTTTTAAAAGTGTGTTTAGTATTATTATTAGTAATTAGTGTTAACTTGTGTTATTCAATATATGTTAGTTAGTGCTATTAAAAAAATATTACTTTTAAAGTAACATTAGATTAATTATAACATATGTTTTTCTTTAAAATGTCATAAAATGAAGATATATATTAGTATATAGATTGATTAGTGTTATTAAAACATATATTAATTTGAATTAAAAGCAAATTAAAACATATGTTAATTTGAATTAAAAGCAAATTAAAACATATATTGAGGTATTATCAAATTAGAACACATATTAATATGTATATTAATTAGTGTTAAAAACATATATTCATTTATAGTAAAGTTAACTTAAAACATATATTAAAGTATCATCAAATAGAAACATATATTACTTTAAAGTGACATAAAGTTAATTAGTAAAGTTAACTTAAAACAATGTTGACGTTGTTGATAAATCTGACAGTGATAATTTCGAGTCTGATAATGAGTGAGAAATACATTATTGTTCCAGTGATGAATCCAATTGTTTTTAAGTTGTAATTTGTGAAGACATTAATTAGTTATAATATGTTTCTTGAGTTGTTTTTTCAATATGTTTATTGAATATGTTTATTGAACTGTCAACATACACTAATGTTTGTTTTGTAGGTTATTATACTTCTAATTTTTTTGAAAGATGACGACTGTAGCGACTGGTCATGGTGGTGATTGTGGTGGTGATCCTCCCGGGGGTTCTTGGCAACCACCATCCATGTGTCAAAGTAGTAAGAAATTCTTTAAACATTTTTAGTTTACTTAGTTTAATTACTTGTATTATTCATTTTGGTTCATTTGAATTGTAGGTTCAAATACTCGTGGAAAAACCACAAATGAAGGTCTAAGAAAATTATGGAAAAAGAATGGGCAACGACCATTGCCCATTAGATTTGATATTAAACAGGGGACGTATCGAGCCCTTGGAGATAATGCTGGCGGTTTCAATAACTTGATCGGGGCTTTTGTCGGTGACATCCCCAAATATTATAATTCGTGGGGTGATGTACCCGATCATCTAAAGGCCCCTCTTTGGCCTGAATTACAGGTTAAATTTGTTTAATATATTTTTGTAAATTTATAAAAATACACACTAACATGCTTATCTTTTATAAATTGCAGACATATTTTGACATGGGACCTCATTTGTCAGGTCCACATTCGACGCAAATAGTTGCGGGAATTAATGCACAATGTGCATCGAGATTTAAAGATCGAAAATCTCGTTTTAAAATAAAACATTTTTCCGATCGAGGGGGGTACGAACATCCGGATGAAATTCGAAATTTCCCTCCAGAACAAATGGAAATTGATGAGTGGCACAAGTAATATGCTTATATTATTTGTATCTAAATGAATATGAAAAAAAATTTTTAAAAAAAAAACTTTTTTTCGGAGCATGTTCACATCTTAAACCCGTGTGTTCACAAGTACTCACGGTACTCTGCATTTTTTTGGTACTCACACGAACCATATTCTATATATATATATATATATATATATATATATATATATATATATATATATATATATATATATATATATATATATATATATATATATATATATATATATATATATATATATATATGGTTTAAAACAATATGTAGTGACACGAGAAGATTGTATTAATAGTTTTTTTTTAAATGTTTTTGTACGTGAATCATTTTTTGAAAATTAATTAAATATGTACGTGTATGTAAAACATAAAGTTATATATAGCCTTTAATTTACTTAGATATTATAAAAAGGCCAGAGTTATAAAGTGGAATATATTTTCTCCATGCATGATGCATGCATGAGAACTACTGAGAAGTGAAATATAATATTCTAATTTTAAATGCAGAACTTAATTAATTATCATTCAACAAGAAACCAGAAATTTGTACATATCTAGGAAGGAGAGATCGATCCCCATACAAGGACAAATGGAAAGTAAAATAACCCAAACCGATTGAAATGCTAAAACCAATTATAAGTACCAATTACCAAAGAAAAACGACTATCTTGTATATATCCGTTTTGTTCGATAAAAAGAAATCACTTTCGCTTCTGATCCATCACGCATGTGTTTTTAAACGTTCGTTAAAAAAAAAAACAACGCATAATTACTTAATAATAAAATACTGGATAATTGTACGTACTTTTTTGAAAGGCGATGATCGTATTATATGTAATTTATAGACCCTACTAGCAGTTAATTATTTGATTAAGTAGCTTGATAGGAAATTAAGCATGTTTGTGTTTACAAATATTTAGAAGATTTGAGATCGGCGTTCAACTATCAACAACACTAGCTTTGAATTTATTTATGTTATATCTAAAAACAATGTATTGACTTCTAATATCGGAAAGGCCAATGTACATTATTTAAACTGACTTGGAGAGCTAGAGTATTGTAGTCAAATAATGTGTCCTCGATCACTAGACTAAGCTAGCCAAGAATCCAAATATATATGTTTTTTATTTGCAAGGAAGTTTCCCACTAACGTATGACACTCCAATCTTTGCTAATAAATACCCAACTTTTCAGGCCAAAGCTACAATCATCAAACCGGCCAGCCCACTCATAGTACTTACCATCATATCCGCAACAAAATGGGAGCTGGTGGCCGTATGACTACCACCAATGATGATCAGAAGAATCTCTTCCAACGTGTACCAGCCTCCAAACCACCATTCTCCTTAGCTGATCTTAAAAAAGCCATACCACCCCATTGTTTCCAAAGGTCCCTCCTCCGTTCCTCTTACTACGTCGTTCACGACCTCATCGTCGCCTACGTCTTTTACTACCTTGCCAACACATACATCCCTCTTCTTCCCTCCCCTCTTGCCTACTTGGCTTGGCCCCTTTACTGGTTCTGTCAGGGTAGCATCCTCACCGGTGTCTGGGTCATCGGTCATGAATGTGGCCACCATGCCTTCAGTGATTACCAATGGATAGACGACACCGTGGGCTTCATCCTTCACTCTGCACTCTTCACTCCGTATTTCTCTTGGAAATACAGCCATCGTAATCACCATGCCAACACAAACTCTCTTGATAACGATGAAGTTTACATCCCTAAAGTTAAATCCAAGGTCAAGATTTATTCCAAAATCCTTAACAACCCTCCTGGTCGGGTTTTCACCTTGGCTTTCAGATTGATCGTGGGTTTTCCTTTATACCTTTTCACCAATGTTTCAGGCAAGAAATACGAACGTTTTGCCAACCATTTTGATCCCATGAGTCCCATTTTCACCGAGCGTGAGCGTGTACAAGTCTTGCTTTCTGATTTCGGACTCATAGCAGTTGCTTACGTTGTTCGTCAAGCTGTACTGGCTAAAGGAGGTGCTTGGGTGATGTGCATTTACGGAGTTCCTGTCCTGGTCGTAAATGCCTTCTTTGTTTTAATCACTTATCTTCACCACACGCATCTCTCCCTGCCTCACTATGATTCGACTGAATGGGACTGGATCAAGGGAGCTTTGTGCACCATCGATAGGGATTTCGGATTCTTGAATAGGGTTTTCCACGACGTGACACACACCCATGTGTTGCATCATTTGATATCGTACATTCCTCATTATCATGCAAAGGAGGCAAGGGACGCAATCAAACCGGTGTTGGGCGAATACTACAAGATCGACAGGACACCTATTGTGAGGGCAATGTGGAGGGAAGCTAAGGAATGCATATATATAGAGGCTGATGAAGGTAGCGATAACCAAGGCGTATATTGGTACCACAAGTTGTAAAACCAAACCAAGGATATGATATATGTACTTTCTGGAAATTAATGACTGGTTAATATCCAAATGCTAGCTACTGTTTTATTCATGAATCATGATGTTGTACCTCTTAATTATCGACTTGTAATGAATATAACATGATTAAATAAATATAAATAGAAGCAGCCTGGATCTCTCTGTTAAATCAATCTGAGCTTAATTTGACAATTCCTTCATATATATGTGAAAATGAAATTGTCTTAAAAAAAAAAAAAAAAAAAAACACCTGATCCAACAAGTTATATATGATTAGATTAATCAATACCTTTTTACTTATGAAGATCTATTTCCTCTATCCTTTTTGCACTTTAGTAAATCACATGCATTTGTTTCAAATATGAAATTAAACTAGAGTTAAACGTACTATCGTTTAAAAAAAAGAGGTGATATATATATAATATATATTTTTGCAATACACAATAACTACTAATACTCATATTTTTATCTTGTTTACGGTGTATATTCTCACCTTTGAAAATAATGATACAAGAGTGACTTGCATTGTATTTTTTTTTTTTTTTACGATTATAAAAAGCTTTACAAGTATATGTGTGTGAATATATACACACACATATGTGTGTGTATGTGTGTGTCTGGGGCAATGAAAACCAAAGTATAATATAATAACCTATTGATCTTGAATATAAAAAAAATGTATGCATGTATGTATGTAGGCTTTGGTTATCGTGACAGTTTAAATATATCTTGAGAAATTAATTAATGAGAAGCACTATATTTCATTAATTTTAAATTTGTTATCCGTTGTTTATATTCAAAAGCTAATGAATCAATGTAAAAAAACTGTGAGTTGTTGATTCACTTTATCTAGAATTGATGTATTTATATATTTAAAAATTTATGAATCAATATGTAAAAAAAATGAATCACAGTGCATTCCACTCTTTTCAGTATATAATCCTATATATATATATAAATATAAATATAAACATGCATGATCGATCATTGTTTTTATATATTCTAATTTAATATATATAACACTACAAGAAAAGTGTCATTTAGTGACACATGCTTTTAGTGACACAAAAATAAGTGTCACTATATCTTATTTTTAGTGACACTTATAAAAAAGTAGGTAAAAAGCAATCTTTTACCGACACTTTTTCTTTTTTAGTGACACAAAAATTTTGTCACAAAATACTTGAGGCCTATACCCACATACTTTTTTAGTCACTAAATATCTATACCTACTCCACTTTTACCCACTCTTTTTATTGTGTAGGTAAAAAATTTTGATATCTATAGTGACACTTTTTTGAAGAAAAAAAGAGTAGGTAAAAGTGGAGTAGGTATAGATATTTAGTGACTAAAAAAGTATGTGGGTATAGGCCTCAAGTATTTTGTGACAAAACTTTTGTGTCACTAAAAAAGAAAAAGTGTGGGTAAAAGATTGATCTTTACCTACTCTTTTTATAAGTGTCACTAAAAATAAGATATAGTGACACTTATTTTTGTGTCACTAAAAACATGTGTCACTAAATGACACTTTTCTTGTAGTGTAAGCTTGAAAACTACATCCACCAGACCACCAACCAAGCAACTTATTCATTAAAAGGAAATAATTGACTGGTTTTAATTTAAATTAATTTGTTTGAAATTTAGTAAGGGGCAACTATATTCTAATTGGTACGATATTTGGTTTGATTACAAAAGTAACGTAATTACACCGCCAACATACTTCATGCATAATTGACTAGGAAATTATTTTAAGTCAAATTTTGCGTTCAATCTAACAAAAATGAATCTTATGGTATGGAATTATGGAGATGTATATCTCTCAATTTCATTTTTGTTGAAATACAATAGGTATACCACAAAAAAAAAAGTTTTTGATCCATGTGAATTAGCTATTGTGTTTTATTATGTATATTTATTCCATTAAGTTATGTTACGTGAATATTTTTAATAAAATTATTAAGAATCAAGGTTTCAATCAATCCGATACGTGTTATACTTTTCAATCTCATCGTTCTCAAAATTATGTTATTTGTGTAGGTGAATGAATTAGGAAAACCACCATTGGAAATTCAACTTCTTGAGAAGGTCCATAAAATAAAATAATGAAAAGGAGAATGGTGTGATTCAAGGGTCGAACAAGTTGTAATAGAGGTGCTTGGATTTTCGTTTGAAAAAGTATTGTACCGTTTTGAAAACTAATAACTGTAACAAAAAGTGCTGCCGAAGTGTAATGTTTAGTTTAGCCTCTGTTGTTTGTTACTACAATTATCAAATAATCAGTTTTTAAAGTGTTTGAATTTGCATTTTAACTTGTAAAATGATCAAATAATCATTTATTAAGCAAATAAACTATTTTGTAACTTATGATAAAGTGTGGTAGGATTAATTCTAAACGCAAATAATCATTTATCACTGTATACAATCCAAACAATTTAAATCAATTATTTACGTTATTGTAACGTAATAATCTAATAATCTCTACGATAACAGAAAACCAAACACCCCCTAAGTATCAAGTGACGGTTAAAGAGATACGTGTGCTTGAATATGATGATGCTAACATTGATCTGTGTTTTGATGATCCGTTTGATCCTCACACGTGGGTAAAATCTACATGTGTTGTTAATAAAAACAAAATTTACGGATATGAGCTAAGTGTAGAAGCTGATAGATATATTACGAAACAAGTTCATGTTCCTCCAAGCAAAATAAGACCTACCCTAGCCTTCAACTCAAGTGAACAAAATTTACGGATATGAGCTAACTGTAGAAGTCGTTTAACTATTTTCTAATGTCTATAATGATGAAGACATTGTTTGCATCTTTTTGCCTTGATATATTAGTGATGCATGATGATCTATCCAACTTGGGTACCTTTTTTCTTGAAATATTGAATAGGGATACAACAATTACAAGCTGAAATCTGATGAAAGATTTGAATGACTCATGACTCTACTCGTAAAGAGTCGGTGAATGACTCGCAAGTTGTGGACCAAGTCACAATCAATTCTGAGTCAGAGTAACGAGTGAGGTGGTTTTGTACATCAAGTGATTGGACTCGTATGCTTTGACTCGTGACTTGTACGAGTTTAACAACTATGGAAAAAAAGATAAAATCATGAATTAGGAAAAATGATTTACCACTCTGATAATTATTAATATTTAAATCTGACGATAAAATATGTCGATCTAAACCTTTTGGGCAGCAATTTAGAAGTTTTGATACTTTGGTTTGGTAGACCATGCATGGATGTGACTCGTGTACCACTTCCAACTCAATTACGAAAATATAGTGTAAAGATTTCTGTGTTTTTCCACCCTGAGATAGGTTTAATTTCTAGCAATTAGAATGTAACTTAATTATTACTACTACAAAACTTGGACTATTTGTTAATAATTTCAAATTAAAAATTAAAAGGCCGGGATGCATAAACTAAAAAATTAATTGATTTATAAATTTGTTTCAATTCAAAAAGATTGAAATATATGTAATGATTGGTCTTGGAAATTAGAAAACCAAAATATTCTAGTCAAATTAGATGTGCTAGCTAATCAAACAAAATAAAAAGATCAAATCCGTATTTCAATACATAGCTACTTGGAGGAGCAGGAAGGTTCCTCCATAGTTCGTTACTGCTTATGATAAACACACATATATATACAGGTACGTACACCCATCTTTTCTATTAAAACACCATCCATCACTTTCTCTCCCTCATATCTTCAATTCCACTGATCTTTCAATCAAATTTCATACAAAATGGGAGCTGGTGGCCGTATGACAACCACCGATGATGATCAGAAGAATCTCTTCCAACGTGTACCAGCCTCCAAACCACCATTCTCCTTAGCTGATCTTAAGAAAGCCATACCACCCCATTGTTTCGAAAGATCCCTCCTCCGTTCCTCTTACTATGTCGTTCACGACCTCATCGTCGCCTACGTCTTTTACTACCTTGCCAACACATACATCCCACTTCTTCCCTCCCCTCTTGCCTACTTGGCTTGGCCCCTTTACTGGTTCTGTCAGGGTAGCATTCTCACCGGTGTCTGGGTCATCGGTCATGAATGTGGCCACCATGCCTTCAGTGACTATCAATGGATAGACGACACTGTGGGCTTCATTCTTCACTCTGCACTCTTCACCCCTTATTTTTCTTGGAAATACAGTCACCGTAATCACCATGCCAACACAAACTCTCTTGATAACGATGAAGTTTACATCCCCAAACTTAAATCCAATGTCAGGCTTTATTCCAAAATCCTTAACAACCCACTCGGTCGCGTCTTCACTTTGGCCTTCAGATTGATAGTAGGTTTTCCTTTATACCTTTTCACCAATGTTTCTGGCAAGAAGTACGAACGTTTTGCCAACCACTTTGATCCCATGAGTCCCATTTTCACAGAGCGTGAGCGTGTACAAGTCTTGCTTTCTGATTTTGGTCTCATAGCAGTTGCTTACGCTGTTCGTCAAGCTGTACTGGCTAAAGGAGGTGCTTGGGTGATGTGCATTTACGGAGTTCCTGTGCTGGCCGTAAACGCATTCTTTGTTTTAATCACTTATCTTCACCACACGCATCTCTCCCTGCCTCACTATGATTCGACTGAATGGGACTGGATCAAGGGAGCTTTGTGCACCATCGACAGAGATTTCGGATTCTTGAATAGGGTCTTCCACGATGTCACACACACCCATGTGTTGCATCATTTGATATCGTACATTCCTCATTATCATGCAAAGGAGGCTAGAGACGCTATCAAACCGGTGTTGGGTGAATACTACAAGATCGACAGGACCCCGATTGTAAAGGCAATGTGGAGGGAAGCAAAAGAATGCATATACATTGAGGCTGATGAAGGTAGCGAGCACCAAGGCACATACTGGTATCACAAGTTGTAAAGCCGGCCAGATCCTAAATTAGTCGATAAAAAATGTCAATTAAGCTAGCTAGTTGGATAATATTCTAATAAATTTCTTTTATGTTCATCGATTGTACCTCAAAGCGATTAGTAATGAAAATTGATCTGCGTGACTCCATTCCATATGTTATATATAGAACAAATATACGTGACATTTAACATTATGTGTCTACTCTCTTATTTTTATGTATTTTTTTATCTTTTCACAACGAATAACTTGTTTATAATAAGTCTCATCCCTATATATATATAATATAAAAAAATAATAGATTATATAAATTGTTAATTTTTAAAATCTATAAATATTAATATATACGCAATTAATTCTATTTATCATTTTTTATCATCTAACTTGTTATCATTAAATATCTTTTTAATCCGTCTATAAACTTTATAAATATAATCTAGATTAACTCAAATCTACATCCAAATTATGATCTTATGCATATTAAATTATAATGACTTATTAAAATATATTAAAATTAAGTACATATTATACACTTTAAATATTTATAAGGTAAACATAATATAATATTAATAAAATCATATTTCATAATGCATACATACATCAATGGTTACATAAATACATACATATATGTAATTATGTATGTATAAACATTATATAATGTAAATATTGAAATTTCAAATATATCGATTAAATATATGTATACATTTAGAATTAAATATTTTTAAAAAAAACTACTATGGTATATTAAAAAGATACATAAGAAATAGTTATGATAAATTAGAGTATTTCTCTTGTGTTTCTATAATAATAGATATTTATATGTTATATTTTAAATTTATATAGATTTTATGTATCCAACTATTTATTAAAATTAGATAAGTGGGTTCGTAAAATAATATTAATATAATCAAAGATTTTTGGTGTGAGGATTTAGAAATTTTTTGAACCTAATGGATAAGAATCTAATGGTAATATATTTTAAACATAATTATAAATATTATTGTTTATTATTACGCCTATTATATAGATTGATTTAAAAGTTATTTTTTTTAAAGTTGTACTAGTCTATTACCCGCGTAGTACGCAGATATTTTAATATATGGTTATTTATATTAAATACATACAAACTAAGAATTAAAATATAAAAATATTAATTTTATTACCAAAAAATACAAGAATTATATTTATTATTTGACATAAACTATAAACTTTCTAGACTTCTAGATACATATGAATGATAATAACTTTTTTATCATCTTTAAACTTTCTATTATATTGTAGTTATCAATTACTGAAATATGAATATTTAATTTGAATTGATTTTAAATCTTATCATATTAGAAGTATATTTAGAAAGATATGATTTACATATTATTTGTTTTTCTTGAATATGGTTTGACACATGGAAATTGTTGGGTGATGACACATAACGTCACGAGAAAAAAAAGTAAAGTTATTTATTATTATTTATAAATTATAATTAGTATTAAAACATATAACATTTAATATAAAGTTTAAAAATAAAAAAAATTGTTTTATAATTCGATATCTAATTGTAGAAAAACATTTTAGGTAAATCAGAAGATAAATTTGGAAGCATTTAAAATAATTTAATTATATTAGTAAGTTTTTATTTTTTTTTAAAATCAATTGAATAAATTAATTGAAAGAGTTAAATTAGACAAAATGAGCGGGAAAACAAAAATAAGGAGAGCTAAGGGAGTGACACGTGTCACAAATTATTTTGTTTTATTAATATATGGCTTATACGCCTTATAATTACCAAAAAAATTATTATTATAATACTAAATGTAAATATAAATTAAATTTCAAAAAATTAAAATTTCGTATTGCTAAAATATTTAAATTTAAAAGTTGTTTTAAATTCGAAGGTGCCTGCTTTATAATTTTAAATAGTTAGACTATATAAATTGTTTTTAAATCAAAAGATCCAAACAAAAACACTATATTTTCTCTCCTAACAGGTAAATACTTCTTTTGTTTAAAACTATTTGTCCACATGATAAAACACATAGGTTTTGTGCCCTTCTTTGATTGAAGCATGGAATTGAAGTAGGCTGAGTTTGTTTCGTATATGTATTTTATCTTTAGTTTTCGATCCATTCTAAAGAAGGTTTAGGATTCCACAACTAATAATTACAACGTTTAATTAAGAAATTGATAATTTTATTTTTAAGTATATATCAACTAGTTATTTGTCCATGTATTACATGGGATATATTTATAAAATAATATTTTTTTAAATACATATAAAATTAA
The DNA here is from genome assembly GCA_020465985.1 of Centrapalus pauciflorus. NCBI lineage: Eukaryota > Viridiplantae > Streptophyta > Magnoliopsida > Asterales > Asteraceae > Centrapalus > Centrapalus pauciflorus. The sequence continues at coordinate 920,210 of JAANYP010006955.1, read as the reverse complement.
ATTAGGTATATTACAATTATAAATTTTTAATAATTAAATGTTTATATTAAAACTCAATAAATAAATTATCTAAACGATATAAACTATAAAATTAAAATACATAATATACGAATAAATAAACTTTTTCTGATTGAAATAGAAGTTTAAACCATAGATTTTTGACTATATATGTAGATTTATTAAATGTTTTAATTAATATGAAAATAAAATATCATAAATAGTTTATAAAAAATAATTAGAGTAATTAACTTTCCTTAACATTAAGATAGAAATTATGGTAATAAAATAGGCGGGAAAACGAAATTGAAATGTCACGAGAGAATGACATGTGACAAAATTATTTTCTTTTATTAATAGATATAGATATAGATAGATTATTTATAAAAGTTTAATCAATTTAAACCTCAAATCTAATAAATTTTATCCAACTAATTTACCACGGATGGAATAACTAATTCTAATTTTGTGATGTTAACATTTACGCTCCTAGCTCTCCCGTAAAATCTATACATATCTACGTTTGTTTTTTTTATTAAAATATTATTCTTACCATATTTTATATTTTATTTTTTTAAATAATTATATCTTGTATATTTCAAATATATTATTTTGTAACTCTATGTTAGCTTTGGTTACTTCTACAATAATTAGATTTCCCAAAATTATACTTTCTTCCTTATTTGCTTTAGTTTATGATAATTAAAGATAATGTCAAAAGGTTCAATGAACTTTTAAGGTCGGTCAATTTGAAAATTAAATCTTTTATATATTTATTTTTGTCATCAAACTTTCTTTTGATGAAAATTTTTTTTTGCCGTTAAAAAAAATTCTCGGACAATTAATATGGTATTTTGAATTATAGAAATTAAAAAAAAGCATAAAGATTTAAGAAATCTAATTATATGTAAAAATAAGCGAAGAATTTGACTTGAGAAAAATAAAAGTAATATACATGTTATAATTATAGAAAAGTTAAATGTACTTTTATTTATATTGTAGCAACCTTTAAGTAACTTGCATTATATTCTTCGATACACCAAACTATTTTATTTATATTTCATCAATGTGACATCTTTAAAATCCAACAAAATACGATCTGTAACAATTATAGTTGGGGTATACATAGTTCGGTTCGGTTTAATAGCAAAAATGTAAATCGTGTTATCGGTTTCGGTGATCCAATCTTTGATTACCAGTTAAAAGTCGGTTATCCGCGATTCAGTCCACGGTTAACCGTTATATGCTTAAAATAATTAAAAAATTAAAATATATATACATATATTTATTAAATTGCGAATTCTTTCTAACCTATTTAGTTATAAATCTCAAAAGTTACACGTAATAAAACAATTATAATAAAAATATAGTGTAAAGATTAATTTCTGTGTTTTTCCACTCTGAGATAGGTTTATTTTGTAGCAATTAGAACGTAACTTAATTATTACTAATACAAAACGTGGACTCTATGTTAATCCAAATTAAAAATTAAAAGGCCGGGATGTGTAAACTAAAAATTTAATTGATTTATAAGTTTGTTTCAATTCAAATAGATTGAAATATATGTAATGATAGATATTGGAAAGAAAACAAAAATATTCTAGTCAACTAAGATGTGCTAGCTAATCAAACAAGGAAAAAAAAAAAAAATTCAAATTCGTATTTCAATATCTAGCTACTTGGAGTAGGAAGGTTCCTCCGTAGTTCATTACAGCTTATGATAAACACATATATATATATACACGTACTTACACCCATCTTTTCCATTAAAACACCATCACTTTCTCTCCGATCATATCTTCTATTACACATTTACACTGATCTGTTAATCAAATTTCAAACAAAATGGGAGCTGGTGGCCGAATGAATACCACCGATGATGATCAGAAGAATCTCTTCCAACGCGTACCAGCCTCCAAACCACCATTCTCCTTGGCTGATCTTAAGAAAGCCATACCACCCCACTGTTTCCAAAGATCCCTCCTCCGTTCATCTTACTATGTGGTTCATGATCTCGTCGTAGCCTACGTCTTTTACTATCTCGCCAACACATACATCCCTCTTCTTCCCTCCCCTCTTGCCTACTTATTAGCTTGGCCCCTTTACTGGTTCTGTCAGGGTAGCATCCTCACCGGTGTCTGGGTCATCGGTCATGAATGTGGCCACCATGCCTTCAGTGACTATCAATGGATAGACGACACTGTGGGCTTCATCCTTCACTCTGCACTCTTCACCCCTTATTTCTCTTGGAAATACAGTCACCGTAATCACCATGCCAACACAAACTCTCTTGATAACGATGAAGTATACATCCCTAAAGTTAAATCCAAGGTCAAGATTTATTCCAAAATCCTTAACAACCCTCCTGGTCGCGTTTTCACCTTGGCTTTCAGATTGATCGTGGGTTTTCCTTTATACCTTTTCACCAATGTTTCAGGCAAGAAATACGAACGTTTTGCCAACCATTTTGATCCCATGAGTCCCATTTTCACCGAGCGTGAGCATGTACAAGTCTTGCTTTCTGATTTTGGTCTCATAGCAGTTGCTTACGTGGTTCGTCAAGCTGTACTGGCTAAAGGAGGTGCTTGGGTGATGTGCATTTACGGAGTTCCTGTGCTGGCCGTAAACGCATTCTTTGTTTTAATCACTTATCTTCACCACACGCATCTCTCACTGCCTCACTATGATTCGACTGAATGGGACTGGATCAAGGGAGCTTTGTGCACCATCGACAGAGATTTCGGATTCTTGAATAGGGTTTTCCACGACGTGACACACACCCATGTGTTGCATCATTTGATATCGTACATTCCTCATTATCATGCAAAGGAGGCAAGAGACGCCATCAAACCGGTGTTGGGCGAATACTATAAGATCGACAGGACACCGATCGTGAAGGCAATGTGGAGGGAAGCAAAGAATGCATATACATTGAGGCTGATGAAGATAGCGAGCACCAAGGCACATACTGGTACCACAAGTTGTAAAGCCAGATCCTAAGTCGATAAAAAAATGTCAATTAAGCTAGCTAATTAATACAATTCTAATAAATTTCTTTTTACGTTCATCGATTGTACCTTTAAGCGATTTGTAATGAAATTTGATATGCATGCCCTGCATTCCATATATAGAACAAACATAATCGTGAAGGTCACATTTAACATTACGTGTTATATTAAAGATAATGTCAAAAAGTTCAATGAATTTTTAAGGTCGGTCAATTTTGAAAATTAAATCTTTTATTTATCTATTTTTGTAATTAAACTTTCTTTTGATGAAATTTTGTTGATGAAATTTTCTTTTTTCCGTTAAAAAAATATATATATTCCTCGGACAATTAATATGGTATATTGAATTATAGAAATTAAAGAAAAGCATAAAGATTTAGGAAATCTAATTATATGTAAAAATAAGCGAAGCATTTGAATTCATCGAGAAAAAAAAGTAATATACATGCATGTTATAATTATTAAAAAGTTAATTGTTGTTTTATTTATATTGTAGCAACCTTTAAATAACTTGCATTATATTCCTTCGGTAGACCAAATATTTTATTTATATATCATCAATGTGACATCTGTAAAATCCAACAAAATACGTATAGTCTTCCCATTGGTCAATTAACTAATTTATATTGATGTGTAACAATTATAGTTTGAGGTCTGCACGTATCGATTCGATTCGGTTAATAATAAAAATGTGAATCGTGTTTTCGGTCATCCGGTCTACGATTCCCCGTTCAAAGTCGGTTACTTGCAATTCGGTCCACGGTTATCCGCTAAATGCTTAAAAGTAAATAAAAAAATTTGAAATATATATATTTTTAAATGTGAATTCTCTTAAACCTATTTAGTTATAAATCTCAAAAGTTACACTAAGGTCATGTTTGGTAGAGAGCTTCTAAGAGCTTTTAAAAGCTTTTAGAAGCTTTTATTTTGAATAAGCTCTACTAAAAAATAAAAGCTTTGTTTGGAAGGATACATAGAGCTTTTATTCTCTCAAAACTAAGCTCTTTTTTAAAAAGCTAGTAGAAGTAGCTTTTCAAAAGTTCCAGAACTTTTAGTCAAACATATTACCTTTTTACCCTTCTATTAATCATAAACTATCACCTTTAACTAATATTAATGCCCTTTTAAGTAATTTAATACTAAAAACTACAGCTACAGCTACTTTTACCAAACACATTTATAAAACTAAAAGCTCTAGCTCTTTTAACAAGCTTCAGCTCTCAAAAGCTTCAGCTACTAAAAGCTCTACCTCTATTAAAAACACAAAACTACAGCTAGTTTTGCCAAACATACCCTAAATGTATGTAACAAAACTATTAAAATAAAAAATCAAATGAAAATCTAGTATTTAAAGTGTAAGAACGAATAAATGAAATTATAAATAGAAGCTATTAACTTGTATATGTATAATAAGTTCAGTTCGTTTTTTCTCGGTTTTCTGCAAAATGAAAACGTAAACCTCTCCGTGATATGTCCCTTTTGGTTGTTCCGGTTTCCAATCAAGCGGTTAGGCTCAATTTTTCGTTTTTGTTTGAACACCACTAATTATAGTGGAGAGAATTGATAAATTGGTATCCTGTTAAATATTTACGTGTAAATTTAGAGTTAAAGTCACTACAACAAAACGAGCCTATTGCAACCTTGACAAAATGTTGCATTAGGTCTGCAAAAAGTTGCATTATGCCTAAAGCAACCTTTTAGCAAGAGTTGCATTATGTCCTCTTGCATTATGTCTAAGTAACCTTTTTGGTAGATAATGCAACCTTTTTTGGAAGAGTTGCATTAATCATAGAAATGCAACCTTTTTAGAATGCAACCTTTTTATACTTAAATGCAACCTTTTTCACACTCAAATGCAACCTTTTTTACATCAAATGCAACCATTTTCAAACTCAAATGCAACTTTTTTTTATTTTCAAATGCAACCTTTTCACATTAAAATACAACTATTTTTAAACTCAAATGCAACTTTTTTGTGCTCAAATGCAACATTTTTATGCTCAAATACAACATTTTTTACATTGAAATGCAACTTTTTTTATTTTTAAATGCAATATTTATGAATTTAGGTACAAAAAGTACAACCTTTTAATACACGAATACAATTAATAAGCATCACTAATTAAAAAAATGTCGATTACAATAATTAAAATGTATCAAAATCCTTTACCAATTACACAATAATCTCAAAATACAATATTTCATATGATAATTGTTAATCATAATAAAAAAAGGTATCTAAATCCTCCAAAAAAACACGGGTCTTCGTATATATATCGATATCCCAAAACAAAGTTGCCTGTCACACAAAAAAAAAAAAATAATAAGCAACTAACTCAAACCAAAATAATCAAATTGATGAAATAATTATACTTGTCATGATCGTAACGACATCATACCTTAAACCAAACATAGACGATAACTCATGCTTATTAATCACAAACTTGAAGAGGCGATTTTTTCCATAAGCTTCTTCATCGCATCTTCAACTAATTTATCTTGTTGGTTCTCAATATCTTCTTCCAAACAAGCATCAACATGCAAATCAATTTTATAGATATGAAAAGAACAAACCTATATTTAATTTTATAACAAAATATAAACTTACCAATGCAAATCAGCGTACTTTTAATTTCTTATAAAAAGTCGATGCAAGCTCCAAGCTATGATGAACTCATCAATTTAAACACACCCAACTGATGAAGGGGTAGTTAGGAAGAAAACTGAATCACACCTCTTACATTGGTTCAAAACACACTGCACACATACTACATACATACAAACACACTGCAGATTCACATATATATATATATATATATATATATATATATATATATATATATATATATATATATATATATATATATATATATATAAATACACAAGTTTGTTTTATTGGAAAACACACACATATAACAAATTTGTTTTATTGAAAAACACACACATATAACAAACAAGTTCGCATATAAAAAAGTTCTATATATAAAAAATATTACTGCTGAATGTATACAAAAAATATTGTTGCTGATGACTAAAGACACACCATTAATTGAAAGACACACATATTGCCGCTGCTGCTTTATATATATATATATATATATATATATATATATATATATATATATATATATATATATATATATATATATATATATATACTAGGTACGATTTTAGCCGTGCTACGTCCCTAGGTTAAACTTAAATAACTTGAAAAGAAAACATTTGGCATAAGATCTACCTTGATAAAAAAAAATTCTAAGTCTTGTGTTGCAAGAGCAACAGTTTCAACAAATTGTCATGGTCTGGCATGAATATAATCTAGTGCAGCAATCCTAACAAACACCCTTATCCTGCATTTCACCATAGAAAATTTATAAGCCACAAGTAAAAGCAAAATAAATAGCAAAATGGCCAATTTCTCTTCTAAAAGTTATAGAAGCCTGGAAATCTATACAAAAGTTAAAGATTTGCATTACAACATCAGTTTTAAACAAAAAAAAAAAAAAAGTGTCACTATTCCTTATTTCTATTTGCTTAAATGAGATATAATGACACAATTTTTATTCATAGGATCCTACTTCTACAAGCATAATTGCATCTATAATTAGAACGAATCACAAAGGCTGAATTAAAAGCACAATTTGATTTTAATGATAAAGACCTGAAGACTTGATCATCACAATTCGAGCTACAACTTTTATGTTATGGATTTTGAATAAAATAGCTTCTAACCTCAGTTTTTGCCTCAAAATACAACAAATCTGTTGGTCGATCGATCCTTTCGCGGAGATCCTCGGTTTTAGCTGCTGCTGTCCAGTCTCGTTCCCACTCTATTCCAGCCACAATCTGCCTCATATTAGCATCATAATTCAGTTAATTTACTCCGTAACAAGCTCCCAATACACCCAAAGCTTTTGACAACATAATCGTTAATAATTAAACCACCCTTTAATGTCCAAATGTAAGTATCTTTTGGTTGTAATTAACTACCTTTCTAATAACTTTATCTGAAGGTCAACAACGCCTCAGAATTAGCCAAAGAAACGGTCCATCACCCTGCAAAGAAGAAGATGACCGACATTTGCATATTCGTGTGAAACCCCAATTCCCCAAAACCGCTACAGAATTGTAAGTTTTTTGTAAAGCAAAGTGAAAACAGATAAGAGGAGCAAATATGACTCACCTGTGAAAATGAATGCATGTAATTTTCTCATGAAAAGTGTGTGAAACACATGGACCCTTATAAGCTTTGAAGACCTCTTTTTGTATAATAGGAATATATATACATCCTAACAACTAACAAGTTTCATATAAGTAAAGAGATTCAAAATCAAACAAAGTCTTCAAAATGACAAGATTCAAAATCAAACAAAGATCCTTATAAGATTCAATCTAATTTGCTGCAAAAACCAAGCCCCAAATGCTATTCTAAAATGAAAAAAACAGCAATAGAAAGCAACACAAAAAAAAAACTTTAACAATAAATCCATGTAACAAACTAACTTAAAAGACATAAACACCTCAATCACAGTTTTTTTTTGGATATAAAGTACAAATATATTGATATACTCCAAGCTTTGTACCAATTTCAGCACTTGATACATATTTTCTACTATACCAATTTGCCATTGAGACCATTCCAAGCTTATACTAAACCAAAAACAAGATATTTGGATCATAAAGAAAATGTAGTGATGTTGATGAAGATGAGCAAACCAGCTTTTAGTATGCCCTTATCAGATTTTTCATACATGTTGTTCAAGTCATCGATCAGGAGTGCCAACTAAATGTATACAACTGCTTAGTAAAGCAGGGACTTGCGGACTTGCATGTTTATATCTTGCTACATACTTAAACTATTTACATTAAAATGAATATTTCATTTGATAAACAATACTGTTACCATATGGAAGTATGTACACATAAACTTTCTAGTTTCTACACAGAAAGATTGAATGCAAAAATGACATATATAAGTTGAGGGGTTACATGAATAAGCATCCTCCATTACTACCACAGAGTGTATTGGGCTTCACAAAGTAGAAAACAAAATCAGTATAAGCCTTCACAAAATCAGTACACCAAATTGAAGCATTCACAGATACTTATGAAATCGCCTTCACAAAATCAGTATGAGATAAAGAAAAATCTGATGGATTTCAACCCAAAAACTGAAATAAAGAAGAAATCGATTTCTACTTTTGAACAAAAAAACGGAGGAAAGCAGAAGAGGAAGACGAAAGGAGATCTGGAGAATAAGCCAGTGGAGGGGTAAGACAAAAGGAGAGAGATACCTTTAGACAGACAAACCCGCCGCCTCGCTGTTACTAGAGTTGTCGAGGGGAGAGGAGGTCGACGGAGAAGGAGCACTCAACGGTGACGAGGTCGCCAATGTTGCAAGGCTCATCGGAGGGAGAGAGAGAGAGAGAGAGAGAGAGAGCTCGACGATTGGATTAGGGTTGGGGGCGGTGAGGAGGTCGACGATGAGGAGGTCGACGGTGATGGGGGCGGCTGAGGCCTGAGGTTGGCCGGTGAGAATGCTAGGTTTGCAGAGAGAGGATTAGCAAAGCCTTTTTTTTAGCAAATGAGATGTTTGCCGGTGAGGTTGCTAAGTTAAGTTTATAAAATGTCTTGAATAACAATTATATATAAATAAGATAATTATAATAGTTTTTAATAATGAAGTTATTTATATTAATATTTAATTTAAATAGATTAGCAATATATAATCTATATATTATAATAAAGTGTTAGGCATAAATATTTTATAAATAGTTATGTATTTTATTTTTGACTTATATTAATTTTATATAAATGAATTTTATTAAAAATATCCACGTATTACGTGGGTCAAAAACTAGTATTAATAAAATGAAAATATCCACAATGTGAATTTATTTAGACATATGCAACCTTTTAAAATAAAGGTTACTTTTAACCTATAACAAATGCAACTTTTTTTTATAAATCTTGTCATTTTCAATCAAATATGTAACCTTTTAAAGTTAAATGTTGCATTAGATCTTCTAATGCAACCTTTATTTTTTTAAACATGCTTTAGAATCAAATGCAACTAATTATATAAAAGTTACTTTCAAAAGGTTGCAATAGGCTCATTTTGTAGTAGTGAGTATTAGTGTAAAACACGTTTAAAAAGATTGCCGAGAAAGTTGGAGCATATTAAGAATTTTTTGCCCGGAAAGGTATCGGGTTAAAATCTAAGAAGCGTATTTCATGTAACATTCTGAAAATCCGAATGATTATGTGACAATCTTTTAGTGGCTTAATATCGGGGAATTATTACATTGGAGGAATAATTTCTAAATTGTACCCAATCATATATATGTAAGTCGACCATTTAAGTTGGTATAATCAGATGGAAAAGCTTATAAATTAAAAATCGTAATTATAATTTAAACTTTAGAGTTGTTAAAATGGAATAACTAAGATATGTATTAAAGAAAAATTTTGAAATTTGATTACCCAACGATATATTAAATTTAAATGATAAACCGCCACTAGGGAATGAATATTTTATCACTCGTAGTCTCTTCTGCCGACTGCCGCCTCATTCATTTAATTATTCGCATGAAAGAAGTAAGAAAACAAAGTTTAGTGTGTGAGGTGTGCTCACTGTTCGCAAGAGAAAGTACCATAAGTCAAATGCCAAACAACCACTTTTCATCATCACCATGATGCTGTTTATTTTTTAAATATCTTAGGTAATGTTTGTTTTTTTTTTTTTTTTAAAGATCTGTGAAGCATATGTCTGTAAAATCAAAGACATTTGAAGAGATTTGTTATGAAAATGCGTTTGTTTTTTCTGTCTGCTGCATTTGCGGAGCTCTTCCCGTGAATTACTGGGAAAAGATCAATACGATGTCGAGATACAACTTGATCAACAATCGGGTTTCGAATCTGGTTCCTCCAACATCAGATAGTCCAAAGAAAAAAAAACTATAATTAGGTTAGATAAATTGATTAAAATATAAAATTAACATAAATCCTTTTAAAAATATACAAATATTTTAGTTTTTGGGAAAGTGTATTTGCTATTTGTTGACAATGAAATTTATGAACCATATAAAAATTGCAATTATATAGGGTAAAAGAATAAGTGTGTATATTCTAAACAATTTATAATTTAAAATTCTTGTTTTCCTACCTTTTTAAATGATTTCTAACCTTTCAACATTGATATTAAAAATCTTATGTTATCATTATCTTAGTTAACAACAAAAGCAACTTGATCTTTAATGAGACCTTTCAAGACATCATATTCGTAAGAAAATATCTGTTGTAGATCTAATATTAACATTCTCATACGTCTCGATCTTGTTTTAACTTTTAATCGAAGAAAAAAAGATATTAAAAAGTTAACTTTATTAAATAAAGAGTAAGCAAACGAGTGAATTTTCTAATTTGTCCATAAGAGTAAATTTCGTAAAACCATCAAGTTTAATACTCTAAAGTAATAAACTATTGTTTTTAATAATGAAAATCTTTATGAGTTTAGTATACTATCGTTAATTACAAATGTTAAAACTTTTGTGTTTTATAAGTTGGACATAATATTAATCTTTGATATATATTATAACACATATAAAAATGAGTATATACATTATATTATATAGATTTTGGGATCTTGATCTTCCTAGAATAAAAAGATCCCTAATAAGTAATAAGAACACTCTTGTCTTTTACCGTTAACCTGTTATAAAATCTTTAGGCGCACGTTTTACTTGGAGGGGAAATGGGAAAAGGCGCAAGAATAATGGAGTACTGAATAATGCATATATATTTTATAATTGAATAAACAATTGTATTCATTCAAACAGAGTGTGCTCGCTCTTGATTAATTAAAATATTAGTATGATATCTCAATTTCATTTACCAAATCTCTTATTGCGTTTTCCTATATAATATACCAACCAAAACTCCACAACTCAGTATTCGCAAACCAACTTCCAACTTCCCCCTAAAACCACAATCCTTTCAATTTTCAAACAGAAAATGGGAGCAGGTGGCCGGATGAGTACCACTGCCCCTATCTCCGATGATGATCAGAAGGATCTCTTCCAACGCGTCCCTTGTTCCAAACCACCATTCTCTTTGGCTGATCTTAAAAAAGCCATACCACCTCATTGCTTCCAACGATCCCTCCTCCGATCCTCTTACTACGTCGTTCATGACCTCATCGTAGCCTACGTCTTTTACTATCTCGCCAACACATACATCCCTCTTCTTCCCTACCCTCTTGCCTATCTCGCTTGGCCCCTTTACTGGTTCTGTCAGGGTAGCATCCTCACCGGTGTCTGGGTCATCGGTCATGAATGTGGCCATCATGCCTTCAGCGAATACCAATGGATAGACGACGCCGTGGGCTTCATCCTTCACTCCGCACTCTTCACCCCTTATTTCTCTTGGAAATACAGTCACCGTAATCACCATGCCAACACAAACTCTCTTGATAACGATGAAGTTTACATCCCTAAACTTAAATCCAAGGTCAAGATTTATTCCAAAATCCTTAACAACCCTCCTGGTCGCGTTTTCACCTTGGCTTTCAGATTGATCGTGGGTTTTCCTTTATACCTTTTCACCAATGTTTCGGGCAAGAAGTACGAACGTTTCGCCAACCACTTTGATCCCATGAGTCCCATTTTCACAGAGCGTGAGCGTGTTCAAGTCTTGCTTTCTGATTTCGGACTCATAGCAGTTGCTTACGCTGTTCGCCAAGCCGTACTAGCTAAAGGAGGTGCTTGGGTGATGTGCATTTACGGAGTTCCTGTCCTGGTCGTAAATGCATTCTTCGTTTTGATCACATATCTTCACCACACACATCTATCCCTACCTCACTATGATTCAACAGAATGGGATTGGATCAAGGGAGCTCTGTGCACCATCGACAGAGATTTCGGATTCCTGAATAGGGTATTCCACGATGTCACACACACCCACGTGTTGCATCATTTGATATCGTATATTCCACATTATCATGCAAAGGTGGCAAGGGATGCCATCAAACCGGTGCTGGGCGAGCACTATAAGATTGACAGGACGCCGATTGTGAAGGCAATGTGGAGGGAAGCAAAAGAATGCATATATATTGAGGCTGATAAAGGTAGTGAGCACCAAGGGGTATATTGGTACCACAAGCTGTAAACCCCGACCAAATTAAATCGATCAAAATTAAATGTCCAGCTAGTTAATAAGATTCTAGTTAATTTTTTTATGTTGATTCTTTTGTACCTCAAATTGAGTTGTAATGAAAATTCTGCTGCATTCCATAGAACAAGTATAAGCTACCTTAATTTAATTTGTATTTGATCGAGGTTTTGAAGCATGTGTAAGTTTGGTTATAATCAAAGATTTTTCTTGATGAGCCGATTAATAAAACTGATGGGAAGAAATTTCTTATATTTCTTTGTCAATAGCAAAAGAACCATTGGTGAGACCAACAGCAAAAGAATGCAAACAATCTCTTTATTTTTTTTTTTTTTTTTTTTGTCGTAATGGCTTTTTGATCTTTATATGGCTTACAAGCCTTTTTATGAAAATAGTCTTCAATAGGAAGAAATGCATAGAAAGAGAATGGAATTCTGTTTTATTTTTATATCAATTTTCTTTGTCATTATGAACAACAGGAAAAAGAAAAAAAGCTTATATTATTTCTTGAAGCCAGAAACTTGTCATGTATATAATCAAAGGCAAAAGTGTTTTTCCCATCAAATTAACCACATTAAATGGTTATATTGAATTTTTATATAAGTTTAAGTAAGATAAAAATAATAGAATGGTTAAATCATTAAGTAGTAAGTTCATCGTTTATATTAAATGTATGAAAGTTTAATGGTTGTTTAAACATTAAAAGTTAAGTTGATTGACAATAATTGTTTAAAAATATAATGGTTTAATCATTAATTATAAAAATACATTGAATTACTTAATCAATAAATAATCAAAAATTAAATGGTTTAATCAATAAAAAAAGTCCATCTATACTAAATAAAATAAGAAAACCACTTCGAGTTTCTGGACCATTAAATGGGAAGAAATCAATGGGATTATCAAATAATCAATTATTAAGTAAATAAACTACATTTTACAACTTTTTAAAAACTGTGATAGGATTAATTTACACATAAAGTTTTAAGCAAAAACCAAACACTTAAAAGTTAAAACCCATTATTTGTATTACTATAATACAATAACTAGTTTATTACCCGCGTATTTCGCGGATATTTTTAAAATATAATAAATTAAAAGATAAATATATAAATATTATTTTTTTAAACAAAAGTATTTAAGAATGATATTATTATTATGATCTATTAATTTAATATATTTCTAAATATATTTGAATAGTAATTATTTTATTATATTTTTTTTAAAATTTTATTATATTATATTATAATTAATAAGTTAGTAGAGTATTAGATTTTGTTTGATTTGAATTTAAAAGTAGATTATATTATATTTGATTTGAATAAGTTGGAAGAGTATTAGATTTGTTTTAAAATCATTTTTAATAATCAAAAACTAAGTCTGCGTTTAGTTGACGAAAACAAGCCGGTTTTCTGTTTTTGTTTTCAACGAAAACAGGGGTTAATTGAAAACATGTTTAGTTTGACATTATTCTAATTTATTTGTCATTTTATAAATGTTTACATTTTCTAAATTTATAATAAAAATTGGAAAATGGATGATAGGAGTTTTCAACCATTTTTCTAATTTTCAAAAGCGAAAACAAGGGACGTAGTGAACACGTTTTCAAAATTCTTTCTTAATTTTCTAGAAATGTAATAATGAAAACAAATTCTGGAAAAGTGAAAGTGAAAACAAATATCAATTTTCCATCAACTAAACACACCCTAAACATCCATTAACATTCAAGGAAGTTTGTTTTAAAATGACAAATGGAGAAGAAAATCATAGAAGATCGAACTATCTCAATTAAAATTTATTGAGTGTAAATGCGATCTATATTATTGCTTTATAAAATTATTTTATACATAAAAAAATTTGTATACACCTGTTGATGTGATTTGTATATTCCACTTATATATATATCCTTTAAAAAATATTGGTGAAGAGGGATGAGTAGATGGGGTGTGCATTTAATTATTACTAAAAAGATATTGGATAAAAACCACCCATTTTTAAAATCATTAAGCTTTTTCAGTTATTTTAACCAAGAAAGACATTGTATAAAATCTAAAATTGTCTTTTTTAAATATTTTATAACTGAAATGGCACGTTTCTCAAAGAAATGGAGAACGCAAAAAACAGAATGAACCTAAAGTCATTCCAGTCAATAAGTCAAATATTATGTGCTTCAAATTTATGTGCTGACTGCTCTCACATTCATTCCAGGAAATCACCATCCCAAAAGAAACTAGGGAGATGGGCCAACTACCAGGCGGCCACTAGTGGAGTAGTACAATCTTCATCTTCCCTATTTAATGGATTCTTAATCAGTCTTGTTCAAACATAAGAACAAAACATATATCCAACTTTTAGTTTCTCACCCTTCAATTTACAAACAAAAATGGGAGCAGGTGGGCGGATGAATACTGTCTCTGATGATGATGATGATCAGAAGAATCTCTTCCAACGTGCACCATGTTCCAAACCACCATTCTCCTTGGCTGATCTTAAGAAAGCCATACCACCCCACTGTTTCCAAAGATCCCTCCTCCGTTCATCTTACTATGTGGTTCATGATCTCGTCGTAGCCTACGTCTTTTACTATCTCGCCAACACATACATCCCTCTTCTTCCCTCCCCTCTTGCCTACTTATTAGCTTGGCCCCTTTACTGGTTCTGTCAGGGTACCATCCTCACCGGCGTCTGGGTCATCGGTCATGAATGTGGCCACCATGCCTTCAGTGACTATCAATGGATAGACGACACTGTGGGCTTCATCCTTCACTCTGCACTCTTCACCCCTTATTTCTCTTGGAAATGTTGGAAAAACTCTCTAAATAAACACAGGATTTACCAAACTAATCTTTTATTATAAACAATCTTTGAAATCACACACTTACAAGCTTTACAATGTTTCCTATTTATAATAATCTAAGAGGTGTGTCTGAACCGACACAATGGTTCGACGTGCCTCTTCACGAAGGGTTGCGACTCTTACGAATAGTTGCAACTCTTCAAGTTTACTTAATGATATTCTAGTCCCTTACACTTTATATAATTACATATATAACTCTAAACTATTACATAATCAAGATTAAACTAACATTCTCCCCCTTAATCTTGATTGTTCTTCAAGTCTTCAATCTTCTGTTCTTCTGTTTGTCTTCAACACTTGCATCTTCTTGCTCGTGTAATCTCAATCTTGCAACACTTGCATCTTCTTGCTTGTGCAATCTCAATCTTGTTAGGTTATCTAACTGTCTCTGCATTTGTGTCTCAAATGCTGCATCTGTGTCTCAAATGCGGTCTCTCTATCTGTATTTGATTTTGCTGAATCAAATCTTCGGTTTCTCTAACCTACTTTAAGAAAAACGATCTACTCTTGATCAGTTCTTCTTTGAATCTCTGCTTTTAAGAAAAATGATCTACTCTTGATCAATTTTTCTTTGATTGATCATCTACTCTCGATCAATCATACTCTCTTAGGTCTAATCTCGACCTTGTCTACTCTCTCTATCTCTCTCTCTTTCTTGTTATTGATCTATTCTCGATCAATAACTCTTTCTGCATCTCTATTTCTATCTATTTTTCTCTATTTCTCATTTTGTTATTGATCTACTCTTGATCAATAACTCTTTAGGTCTTTCTCTATCTCTATCTTTCTTATTTTGTTATTGATCTACTCGTGATCAATAACTCTTTCTCTTTTTCTTTTTCTTTTTTCTCTTTCTTGAACTCCGGTCTATCTTTGTATCTACACTTTTCTTTCCCATCATACTCTTTAATATGGTATTCTCTTAAACGCAAAAATAAATCTAAGAAATAATTCAACTTAATTTTTCTATCTAACCACAATTATTTTTCAAATAATTTAATCCTTTTCTAACTTAAATTATAATGGCAAATTTCAAACTTTAATTTATTTTCTAATAAATTAAAATCTAAACTTCTAAAATAATTATAATATATATAAACAGAATATATATATTAAAATTAAAAAATTGAAAAGAAAAACCTGTTTTTTTTTTCTTTTTGCCTTTTACTTGTTCTGTTGGGCCTTTTCTTCTTCAACTTGGCCCCCCTCTTTGGGCTTTCTTGGCACCTTTTGGCCTCTGCTTTCACTGGGAAAAAACGTGTTTTTGCCTTTTACTTTGAACCGGTGCAATCTCTCTCTCTGAAATATTTCTTCGCTTCTTCTATCTCTTCTCTATCACCCTTTCTGTGAATCGATGCTACGCTTGATGAATCGGTGCTATTATATCTCTTCTGAAACGGTGCCTCTTTTCTTCCAATCGGTGCTCTGTCTCTGTCTATGAATCGGTGTAACCCTAGTCTAATTCGATGGTTCGCTGAAACTGAAAAACCCTTTCTGTTGCCTATACCTAATCGGCGTCGCTGGTTTAAGGTTTTGTGTGACGGTTGCGATGGTGGTTCTATGGTGGTGTGTGGCAACCGTTGGTTACGGGTTTCTGTCCGTGTCAATCACTGGTTCGATTTCTGGAATCCTAAACGTTGCCTCTAAGGTGATGGCGGCGTTCGATGGTTCTGGTGGTGGCAACTGGTGGTTCGATGGTGGTTCTAACCGTGGGGTTCACTCCTACGGCGGTGGCACTTTTCTGTGGATTTTTCTGCGGTGGCTTCTTCAAATCAGGTTATATCTTTCTGATTTTGGCTTCTATTGCTTTCGGTACGAGGCTTATACGAACTGGTATATCCCTTTGACTGATTTCTAGGGTTTGCTATATCTATTTCTATGAATTGCGATGGGGCTTACTGATTTCTGAAAACTTATTGCCTTCAATTTGTTGCCTTCGGTTCTGTGGGGTTTTGCCTACTGTGATGAGAGAAACTTACTGAATTTCTCTAAATTGAATCTTGTCTAGATTCTCGTCTCTTGAAATCAATCTGATTTCTCTGTTTGGTGCCGGTTGGTAGTAGAATGCTTCTGTGTTCTTCTGCCCCGTGTATCTATGGCAATCTCTTTTGCCAATTTTCTAAACGGCGATGCTCTAATCACCGGGTGTATTTCTTGGATTGTTTCTGTTGGTAAATGATGAGAATTTCAGGATCGTATGACCTGTTGCTCTGATACCAAATGTTGGAAAAACTCTCTAAATAAACACAGGATTTACCAAACTAATCTTTTATTATAAACAATCTTTGAAATCACACACTTACAAGCTTTACAATGTTTCCTATTTATAATAATCTAAGAGGTGTGTCTGAACCGACACAATGGTTCGACGTGCCTCTTCACGAAGGGTTGCGACTCTTACGAATAGTTGCAACTCTTCAAGTTTACTTAATGATATTCTAGTCCCTTACACTTTATATAATTACATATATAACTCTAAACTATTACATAATCAAGATTAAACTAACAGGAAATACAGTCACCGTAATCACCATGCCAACACAAACTCTCTTGATAACGATGAAGTTTACATCCCTAAAGTTAAATCCAAGGTCAAGATTTATTCCAAAATCCTTAACAACCCTCCTGGTCGGGTTTTCACCTTGGCTTTCAGATTGATCGTGGGTTTTCCTTTATACCTTTTCACCAATGTTTCAGGCAAGAAATACGAACGTTTTGCCAACCATTTTGATCCCATGAGTCCCATTTTCACCGAGCGTGAGCGTGTACAAGTCTTGCTTTCTGATTTTGGTCTCATAGCAGTTGCTTACGTGGTTCGTCAAGCTGTACTGGCTAAAGGAGGTGCTTGGGTGATGTGCATTTACGGAGTTCCTGTCCTGGCCGTAAACGCATTCTTTGTTTTAATCACTTATCTTCACCACACGCATCTCTCCCTGCCTCACTATGATTCGACTGAATGGGACTGGATCAAGGGAGCTTTGTGCACCATCGACAGAGATTTCGGATTCTTGAATAGGGTTTTCCACGACGTGACACACACCCATGTGTTGCATCATTTGATATCGTACATTCCTCATTATCATGCAAAGGAGGCAAGAGACGCCATCAAACCGGTGTTGGGGGAATACTACAAGATCGACCGGACACCGATCGTTAAGGCAATGTGGAGGGAAGCAAAAGAATGCATATACATTGAGGCTGATGAAGGTAGCGAGCACCAAGGCACATACTGGTACCACAAGTTGTAAAGTCAGACCTAATTAAGTCTATCAAAATTAAATGTCCAGCTAGTTAATTAATAAGATTCTAGTTAATTTTTTTTATGTTGATTCTTTTGTACCTCAAATTGATTTGTAATGAAAATTCTGCTGGATTCCATAGACATCTTTAATTTGTATCTGATCGAGGTTTGATGCATGTGTAAGTTTTGTTAATTATAATAAAAGATTTTACTTGAGCTGATTAATAAAATTGATGGGAAAGAAATATTGTGATATTTCTTTGTCGATAGCGAAAGAAACACAGGCGAGACCAATAGCAAAAGAATGCAAACAACCTCTTTTATTGTCGTAATGGCTTTAATTATGATCTAATATGGCTTAAAAGTTGCAAGCCATTTTATCAAGATTATAGTCTTCAATAGGAACAAATGCATACAAAAATAATGGATTTTTGCTTAATTTTTTCTATGTCAAATTTCATTATTATGATTATCAACATGGTAAAGGAAAGAAGAATCATACTAGGCTATATATTTATAGTTTCTTAATATTGATTGACATCAAACACATTTATTATCTTCATCAGTGGCGTAGCTAGAAAATTTCTTTCGGGGTGGCCAAATAGTTTTTAAACATCAACTAAAAAATGAGAAAGATCATAATAAATATATTTAATGTTCCAATAAATTTGTTTATCTAGGAAGTTTTAACCACACACAATGTTTTCATTACATTAATTAAATTTTTAACATTGAGTCTACACATCAATGAGTTGATTAATCGCCAATTACAATATATATATATATATATATATATATATATATATATATATATATATATATATATATATATATATATATATATATATATATATATATATATATATATAATTTTAGAAACGACCTAACTCAATTTTTTATTATTTAATATTTAAGGGAGAATTTCATATATACCCTTCCAGAACTTCATAATATCATATATACTCAACCTAAAACTTTAATATCATATACATCCCTCCTAAACATCATAATATCATATATACCCAATTTTAATTATTAATCACATATATCCCTCTTAAACATCATTAATATCATATATACCCAAATTCATTAATTTTATTATTTTTAAAACATTTAAAACTCATAATTAATATGACCATTATACCCTTACTCATTTCTTCTTTCAACTAAACTTCAAAATATCATATTTATCCAAATTAAATTAAAATATCATATCCCTTTTAATAATTTTATATAATTGATTTTTGTGAACTTTACTAAATAAATTCTTCAAACTAAAGCAAATTAACATTAAAAATAAAAAAAAGTTGTATATGTTTTTGCTCGTTTATAATCAAATTGTATCGTCTTATTATATATTTTTATTTGTTTTTATACAATAATCTATATACATATTATGTTCTTTTTTTCTTTTTCTTTTCGAACTTTATAGTTACATCAGATTTTGTTTTTTTTTTATTTAGTATATATATATAGTGGTGGGTTCAATGGAAAACCACTATGCACCGGAAAACCGTGGAAACCTACGCATACCGTCCGATTTGATGAATTTCATGAAAAACGCGGTGACATGATCGTAAATAAAGTGATGCATCACGCGAGATTTTGATGTATCACGCGGGAAATTAGATGCATCACGCGGGATTTTGATGCATCATGCGGGAAATTTGATGCATTTGTGGTGGTGCAGTGCGGTTTTCACAAGTTTTCAGGTGCATTATGCAGAAAGACGTTGCATCACATATATATATATATATATATATATATATATATATATATATATATATATATATATATATATATATATATATATATATATATACATATATACATATATATATATATATACATATATACATATATATATATATATATACATATATACATATGTATATATATATACATATATATATATATATATATATGGATTCTAATACATTAGTTTCTAATCTTTTTTCAAGTTTGCATTCGTTTTATAAAATATTGTTTATTTTGTTTACTTTTTTTTAATTTTTATATTTAGTCTGAATCTAAGTTATAACTTGTTATCCGATGTAATTAGTTGTATATATACAACTAATTACATCGGATAACAAGTTATAACTCATATACTAGATTAAATACAAAAAAAATTTTAAAAAATAAACTAAATAAACAATAGTTATAAAACGAATGCAAACTTGAAAATTTTGAAACTAATGTATTAGAAAACAAAAAATATATACTAAATTAAAAAAAATAAAATGTGATGCAACTATAAAATTCTAAAAGAAAAGGAAAAGAAAGAACATAATATGTAATTAATGTATATAGATTACTGTTGGAAAAAAAAAACAAATAAGAGAATATAATAAGACGATACGATTTGATTGCAAACGAGCAAAAATATAACACAATTTTTTTAATGTTAATTTGTTTTATTTTGAAGAATTCATTTATCAAAGTTTACAAAAATCAGTTTTATAAAATTATATAAAAGGGATATGATATTTTAATTTAAGTAGGATAAATATGATATTTTGAAATTTAGTTGAAAGAAATAATGAGTAAGGGTATAATGGTTATTAATTAATAAGCAATATAATTATGAGTTTTAAATGTTATAAAAATAATTAAATTAATGAATTTGGGTATATATGATACTAATGATGTTTAAGAGGGATATATGTGATATTAATAATTAAAATTGGGTATATATGATATTATGATGCTTAGGAGGGATATATATGATATTAAAATTTTAGGTTGGGTATATATGATATTATGAAGTTTTGGAAGGGAATATATGAAATTCTCCCAATATTTAAACATGAGTCTCTAGTGTTATCTTTAATTGGTTACAAGAAACAATGAATATAAAAAAGTTTAAAAGTTACTGCATATATAGTAATATCATTAAAAAAAGCTTAAAAAGACAATTCTAAATTAAATAAGTTGATAACTCATCTAAATAGATCTATTATTGCCTTTAAATCATGCAATTCAATTATTAAGATATGGATGAATCGCAAATGACCAATCCAACAATTTTGTTCACAATTTAGAAAATCAATAACACCGTCAATTTTGATCGTATGTATTGTTTCTATAATATATATTAGTAAATAAGTAAATAATATGGGTTACCAATTTCAACTCCACATAATTTATAGCATATTTAATGTATTACAAATACAATATATGTTATGTAATTGGTTGAATAATATTTTTTAAATGACAAATATATTTTATATGAAAAAACTAAAAAAATATTACATTATTATTAAAAAATTCAGGGTGAGTCATGGCACACCTACCCTCCTATGTGGCTACGCCATTGAATCTTCATCTCTTACCGAACGAGGGACAATGAGTGATAAAAGGGAGTGATAATGGTTATTTAACAGAGCAATTTAAGAAGTTCGATGTGTTCATCATTTTTTCTGTTCGAAATATAAAACGAAATTATTTCTTTTTTCCATTCGAATATATAGAAAACTGAAATACTTTGTCATTTGCAATTTTTAATTTTTTCAAACAGAAAAGAATAACTATCTATTAGGATATTAAACTTTTTTAAACGGGGAAAATCAACGAACCATTATGACTTTTAATTTGTTCAAAGGAATAAAAAGAACCAATTATATTTTCAATTTTTCCAAACGAAAATAATGATGAATTGTTTTGATTTTCAAATGTAAAAAACGACGACAATTTCATTTTATAGTTATTTCGAATAGAAAAAAAAAATTTTGAATCAATCAAAATTTTAATTTTTCCTATCGAAAAAAATGACAAACATTTTCGGTTTTTTAATAATAATAATAACGAGGAAATTTGCCCGCGCTTCGCGGCAGGGTTTAATGTCATACGAGAAATACTTAAATATATAAAGCTAACATATTAACATGCATATTTGATATTTGAAGCAAAATGTTATGTTATTTCTATTAAATATATTACAATTTTTGAAATGATGCGTTATTGACTTTGAATACTACGTTCGATTCCAAAATTGTTCACATCACCACAATCAGAATATAAATTTCGATTCCAAAGTGTGTTGAAAAAGATTAAAAAAATATCAATGCCAATTAAAAAAATATGAAAAGGAATAAAAATCAACAAAATCTTATATATTAGTTGTTTTTTTAACTTTTTCACATCTATACAATTCTGTCCATTCGAAATTTGTTATACATCACAACTTCATTTAGTAATAATCATCAACATCAATTAAAATTAATTTATTAAGTAAATTATTATTAATAATAACGAAAAAAACCTATATAAAGTAACTTAAAAATTTTTTACTTTAAAATACCTGGTACAAAAAAGTGATCGCAATATCAAATAAAAATAGAAATACAGTTGCATAATTATTATTAAACATCAAAAAAATATTTATACAATATTTGAAAAAAGAATTTCATACACTCATGAACATAATAATCATTCATCAACATTAATCCTCTCATGTTATCTGTTTTATGTACATACAATTGACTTTGAAATTTGTAGGAACTAAAAAAATCATATAAATAATACTCCTTCCGTCCCAAAATAATTGTCTACATTTGACATTTGAAGTAATTCTTTCTCAACTTTGACATTAAATAATTTTCTTTGTGTTATATAATATGTTATGCAAAATATATGAAAAGATTTGGTTTTAAAGGAATTTTCATGGGTATAACTTTCATCAAGTATTATATAAAACAAACTAATATATTTGAGATCAAAGTTGAAAAAAAAAGACTTCAAAAGTCAAATGTGGACAATTATTTGAGACGGAGGGAGTAATACTTATACAATTGTATTTGAGGTGGTGTATAAAATACAGGGTAATTATTATTCAAGCATTCGTGAAGAAAGAATGCATATTTTCTAAAAATATATTTAGGATATAAAATGTTTAATAGTAATTAGTTTAATTTATGTCAAAATAATATTTTAAAATAAAAATATATTTGTTTTTAACTCAACATGTAAAAAACCAATTGATATAACATTAGTAACAATTTTCTTGAAGTCAAGAGGGCTTGAACCCATTACCTCTCCCATCACAAACAACAATCCAACCAACCAACCAAGCTACAAATCTTTTCTTTAAAATATTACACAAAGTTGTATATGTTAGTATTTTAGTTTTACTATTTCTATGAATAGCTTATGAATAGTAACATTTACTTTGGTAAATGTTATTATTATAATATAATATATAGGATTAAAAATATATATAATTAATACATTGTTATTTTGTGTGGTGTGTTGCTATTATAGGAATACATTGTTATTTTATGCAGTACGTTGCTATGTTATGTGTACGTTGTTATTTTGAGCAAACACGATGCTGACATGGCAGCTTACGTGGATGTCTAGTCAGCACCCAACCACACCCAGTAATCAACGGTTGCTATTATGAAAAAAAAAAATTAGAGTTCAATGTTTTGATTAAAAAAAAGTTCAGATGGTAGGATGCTATTTTGGACGAAATCTTTGGTATGTTATTGTAATAAAACTTTACGTATAGTATGTTGCTATTTTATGTATATGAATTTTTTTGTTTGTTACCGTCGTATATCAAATATCCTAATTTTTAATTCTTATTTGACTTTATCACAATGGGTTGTGTATATGAATGAAACATGTGCGATTTTTGTGGCTTATGTCTTGCCATAGTTAGTACTAGCATACATGCCCGTCTAATACATGGGATTGCTTGAAATATATTATTTTAATAAACTACAATATTAAATAAAATTGACAAACTAAATAATAGACTACACAATGTATTACGGTTACAAATAAACAACTATTTTAAATCATAAAATAAACATAAAATAATGGAGGAGTTAATTAAGGAAAAAAATGACATTGAATGATGGATATATTTAGAAATGAGATGAAAGAATAATGGAAGAGTTAATTAAGGAAGTTTAGGCGGGGAAAAAAGAATGAAACCAAGCAAGAGGGTGACACGTGAACAAATATGTTTTCATTTATCATAAGATACTAGGTTATTACCCATGTATTACATTGATTAATTTTAGTTAGTTAGTTATTAAATTAATCCATATTAGATTTACATAGATTGATTTGCTTTAAAATTTAAAAATAAAATTAGTAAATGACGTTGCAAAAGGAGAGAGCGACATGTGACAAATTAAATGAGAGCATGTCATGTCGCATTTAGTTACTGTTTTAATAGTATAGAAAGATTATTTGGTTGGTAATTGATTTTTTCCAACATTTTCAATCGTTTAATTGTGATTTTTATTTACTTTTAATTGATTTATCTTTTTATCATTTAAGTTCAAAAGTTCTATTATTATTTTAGATACATGATTTTACATCATGTCTATTTGTCAACAAAATTTGTTTTAAAAAAAATATACCATTTAAAATTAATTATTAATTTATTATAATCTTGACCTTAATACGTTCTTTTATTTACTGTAATTTTATTATTTTATTGTTCAGCTCAATGTATTAAAATTTTAATTTATTTTAAATTCTAACAATAGTTAGACTCTTTTTTTAAAAAAAGGACATCAAAATAAATTATGGTATTAATTATTTTAGTTTAGTGTAACTTTTAATTTAATTTTAATTTATTGGATAGCTCGTGTTTGCCTTGGGGAATAACATTCGTAAAAAAAATTTAACTAGAATACGAATTATAATTATTAGTGTGTTTGGTGTGAATGGATGGAAGATATTTGTTAAAGTTGATTAAATGTTTTGACGGTTAAATGTTAGAATCAAAACTCTTTAATCTATGACTATAAATGACAAGAGATGAGCTCGGTTTTGAAACAGGTCCGAACACGAATTACCCGAAAACTAAAAATGTGCAAAATCGAATATTGATAACTGGTACGAATATGAAACGGCTCGATCTAGTTATTTCTTGACTTTTGTAAAGAAAAAAAATAAAACTCGTCTGGACCAAATTCGATGGAACCGAAAATCGAATTATAGGAATTATAGGAATCGAGATCCAGTTTGAAATTGAAACGATCTGGTCCCGTTTGTTTTCGTGTAAAACAGGTTTTTTGCTCATATCTAGAAATGACAAATTGTTGAATATTTAGATGAAATAAAATTAAATATTTGTGCAAAATCATTCATGTTTCAAAAAATACACCTACACGAAATTTTAAGAACTTCAAAGTTTATGAGCCAAACGGCAGAAAGTTGTCTTATGATCTTATCCGTTATACTTTTTTATTATTTTTTTCTGTTTTTCATTGTTGACTTTTATGTGTCTTAGAAAAAAATCATATATATATTTATTTGAGTTAATTTAATAGTTTATTAATTGTATTCCTTTGAATAAATAACACACAATTTTGTTTAAAAAACTGAAAAATTCAATTATAATAATATTTTATTACGATATATAAACTATATGAATAAATAATTTTTAAAAATAAGTTATTGAATAAAATTTTGATAATACCTTTTAGTTTATTTTTATTTTTATATTGAATATATTTGAATTAAATGTTTTGTTGATTATAATTTTCAAATTTTATTTTATTTATGAATTTAATATTTGACATTCTTTCTTAATTTATTAATTAAAAAATGTATTTTCATTTTTTTAAACCAGAAAGTACGATATTAACATTTTATAAAACAAATAATTGTCTTTTTCAATATTATATCTTAAATCGCATTCTCAAATAAATGGAATACGAAAAAAAAAAAAGAAATTAAATTAATTCCAGTCAATGAGTCAAATATTAAGTGCTTCAAAATTATCTGCTCGACTACTCTTTGGTTCATTCCAGGAAATCACCATTCCACATTGAAACAAGGAGATGGGCCAACTACCAGGCGGCCACCATCTTTATCTTCCCTATTTAATGGATTTTCAGTCACTCTTGTTCCAACACAAGCACAAATTAAACATATATCCAACTTTTAGTTTCTCACCCTTTAATTTACAAACAAAAATGGGAGCAGGTGGGCGGATGAATACCACTACTACTACTACTGTTGTCTCTGATTATGATGATCAGCAGAATCTCTTCCAACGTGTACCAGCCTCCAAACCACCATTCTCCTTAGCTGATCTTAAGAAAGCCATACCACCCCACTGTTTCCAAAGATCCCTCCTCCGTTCATCTTACTATGTGGTTCATGATCTCGTCGTAGCCTACGTCTTTTACTATCTCGCCAACACATACATCCCTCTTCTTCCCTCCCCTCTTGCCTACTTCTTAGCTTGGCCCCTTTACTGGTTCTGTCAGGGTAGCATCCTCACCGGCGTCTGGGTCATCGGTCATGAATGTGGCCACCATGCCTTCAGTGACTATCAATGGATAGACGACACTGTGGGCTTCATCCTTCACTCTGCACTCTTCACCCCTTATTTCTCTTGGAAATACAGCCATCGTAATCACCATGCCAACACAAACTCTCTTGATAACGATGAAGTATACATCCCTAAAGTTAAATCCAAGGTCAAGATTTATTCCAAAATCCTTAACAACCCTCCTGGTCGCGTTTTCACCTTGGCTTTCAGATTGATCGTGGGTTTTCCTTTATACCTTTTCACCAATGTTTCAGGCAAGAAATACGAACGTTTTGCCAACCATTTTGATCCCATGAGTCCCATTTTCACCGAGCGTGAGCGTGTACAAGTCTTGCTTTCTGATTTTGGTCTCATAGCAGTTGCTTACGCTGTTCGTCAAGCTGTACTGGCTAAAGGAGGTGCTTGGGTGATGTGCATTTACGGAGTTCCTGTCCTGGCCGTAAACGCATTCTTTGTTTTAATCACTTATCTTCACCACACGCATCTCTCCCTGCCTCACTATGATTCGACTGAATGGGACTGGATCAAGGGAGCTTTGTGCACCATCGACAGAGATTTCGGATTCTTGAATAGGGTCTTCCACGATGTCACACACACCCATGTGTTGCATCATTTGATATCGTACATTCCTCATTATCATGCAAAGGAGGCAAGGGACGCCATCAAACCGGTGTTGGGCGAATACTACAAGATCGACAGGACCCCGATCCTGAGGGCAATGTGGAGGGAAGCAAAAGAATGCATATACATCGAGGCTGATGAAGGTAGCGAGCACCAAGGTGTATACTGGTACCACAAGCTGTAACTAAGATCCAAACAATGCTGGTCGGTGTCTTGTGATGAAATTTGAAAAGCTAGCTACATATGTTATATATATACACTACCAGTCCTTCATTTTTTTGTAGAATCTCAAATCCATCAGAAATGATATTACAAATATTTGAGCTTTCTGATATTTAAAAAAGTTTGGCAGTGCAACACCTGATATTCCAAGTTTATATCGGTTTGTTTCTTTTCCTGTTAAAACTAATATATATATTGATATAAAAAAGTAGTTATACATTTAAAATTTATAAAGAGGTGTAATTCCTTAAGACCCTTTAATATTTTTTAAATTAAATAAAATAAAACCAATAAAAAGACGAGACAGACAAAATCATTGAGTTAATGGTAAAAATGATGGTTTTAAGTCAATGTTTACTTCAAAAAAAAAAGACGGTGAAGATGTGATTCAAAATATTTGAATTATGATTTAAATATAGTATTTTTATGGTTATTACATATGTGAGTTAATTCAAAGATATATAATGTCAAAAGGTAATTTATTGTCATTGTCTTTTCAATTTAAGTAACATACTACTTTTTTTTCTATTTGAGATAACATACTTTCCAAATCAAGTCAATCAAGGTAACCGTATCGGATAGATAGGTAAAAATTACTGATGTGACAGTTTATTTATGCAGTTATCAGTTTTTTAATTTCTAATATTGCTTAATTATTTTTAAATTTGCTCAAAATAGCAATATTTATCATCAAAAAGTACTTTTAAATTGCACAAAATAATGCACATCATATGACAATTAAACTGTCATTTCTGTAAAAAAATTGTTGACTGGACAAAAAAACTATCACATCAGTAATTTTTAGCTTTCAATCCGATATGATTACCTTGATTGACTTGATTTGGAAAGTATGTTACCTTGATTAGAAAAAAAATAAACATGTTACCCAAATTAATAATAGTGTGACAGTAGGTTACCTTTTGATGCAATTAATCCTTAATTCAATTATTGTCTTATTATTATTATTTCAAAAATTTTGATTCTTCATTACGTTTTATTTGTTGTTGTGTCATCATCAATCTCATAGAAATTAATAAAATAATTATTTATATTTATTATTTTTATGAAGTATATTATTTTAAATTGTATAATTAACTTTATTTTGCCACAGGGAGTGGCTCGGTTTTCTTCTCGGTACCGAGGGTGGCATTGGGGGGAACACCGCCCCTTCCCTTCGGCGTCGACATCCACGAAGCGGCGACGACATTCTAATGTCGAGCTCCATCTCCATCTCCCTCTCCCATTTCACATTTAATATATATAATAATAATATAATTTTTAATATTTTTACTCCATGTATATACAAACACACATTCATTCATTTATCTCGTATATATTCTTTCATTACTCTCTCTTTATATACACACATTTCAAATTTAAAAAAAATGTCTTCATCTTCTTCATCTTCGGAGTCAATAGAATTTATCTCGGAAGCGATAAACACAGTCTCAAAAGCTGCTCGGACCGTTTTAGATTTTGTAAAAAATGAAGAAAGTGAAATCCATGTCCCGCAAAATCAAGAATGTATATAGAAAGGGATCGTGAATCTGCACACGATCTTCTAATGAGTGATTATTTTGCCGAGAATGTCATTTTTCAAGGGTATTATTTTCGTCGTTGTTTTAGAATGCGAAAACGTTATTTGTACGTATTGTTGACGATTTGACGAGAGAGTGTCGGTACTTTCAACAGAAGATGGATGCCAGAGGTGCGGTTGGATTTTCTCCGATTCAAGAATGTACGGCCGCTTTTCGTCAATTAGCATACGGGACATCCGCAGATGGTTTGGACGAGAGTTTATGACCCTGAATATTTACGCAAACCACGTATCTGACCGAACCGGAATATTGACATGTCCCGGTTTAATCATGTGATGCTTGAACTTGTTAAAATTGATTTTGCCAATTGCCCGGCCATTTGGGATAGTTGATCGTCGCACACTTGTGTTCTCTGATCGCTCAAGCTCCTCTTTTAATCCATCATTTTGGTAAGACCTTCTTTCAACTGTGTTGACGACTATCTCTGATAATCTTTCCCTCTATGAAAGCTTTTGATATTTGATATACTTCTTTTCCATCTCTATTCCCTGACTTATTGTTTGACGAGTTTACTTATATCACGTCTTCTTTCTCGATTTGATGAATTCCTTTGTAAACTGGTGCAACGTTATGTATTATGTGATGATAATTTAATTTAGGTTTCTTTTCCGATCGGATAAATTTGTTGCAAATTTGTGTAGTTGCTAAAAAATTATTGATTATGAAGAAAAAATGCCAGTGCTTTTTTCTAAAATTATGATATTAGGGTTGATGTTTAATCTGCTGCTAGTACAAGCATGAACTATATTACAAAATAACATTCAGTTCAGGATAGTAGTATACGCTTCATTAACTAGTTCCATTGCTTCATTTCCCCAAAAGAATAAAAAAATATTTAGATTACAGGTAGTTCAGGGAATTATTCTTCTTGATGGTCTATTGTGTTACTTTGACCAAAAGATGATTGTGTGTGAAATTGTAGAATATCCACTTTAAGATAAAACAGTTTCATTGGAACGAGTATGATTATGTGTAGTAGCATCTATAGGAATAGTAAGTTATATTGTGAAGGAACATATTGGTTTTTATCTCAAGATATTATGTTCAGTAACCTTAGACTTTGTTTACATCTTAGTTATGCTTTACAGGTCAGGTCAGTATCGTTACCCAACTCTCAAAATCCTTACTAACTCGAATCAAATTTGAAGTTAAAAGTTAGTTCATTTCAGATCAGTGGAGACTCCTTTGTTAAATTGTTTATGTATCTCTATATTCATAGTGATGGAACGGTGTCCTTATTGTACTAGTATTGTCTTTCTGCATAAAACAGTTTGTTAATTTTGTGTATAAATGTGTGCACTCAATATTCATTTCCCAATAAACTGTTGTGAAGGTTTCTTCCATTGTCTTACCAACTTTTCCTATGTGATCAGGAAGATGATTTCATGTGTGGCATGGACTCTTGTTTAAGTTGGTGTCATACTCATCTGTAATTAATCAGTTGTTATGGCTTCAAAAAACAAAGGTTTTCTTCCCAATCTTGCCTTCTCATTATAATTCATTATCCAACAAGATGAGCTATGTTTTGAAGTCCTTGATAATTTAAATATAATGTTACTTTGTTTCCTTTCTAGACAGTGCTCCCTCCATTCCACAACTAAAGTCCAATTTCATTTACTTCTGAGCATTAGATGAAATTAATTTGTGTCCACTTTGACTCTGAGTAGCACCTTTCTAAATTTCCAAGGAGAAAAGTGGACTCTAGTCATAAGGCAGAGGAAGCATCAGTGAAATCTATTTTGAATGATTGTTGTCTAAATTAATCTCTTTGATTTGCAGGGAGCGCTGTTGTAATAATGGGTGTGAGTGGTGCTGGGAAATCGTGAGTTTTGTCTTGCCTATTGTATATTATTAACCCTTTTTACTCAACTTCTTAGTAATCAAATTACCAAACCCCCCTCCCAAAAAAAACAACAAAATTATAATTTGCTCTAGCTGATGCATTTTTCTTGCTATTACCTAATTTTGGAATTTTATCGTCAGTGCTGGTATGCTGGGGCTAGCAAAAACTGCATTACAGTGAATCATCTAAAACTGCCTTGGACATTCAGAAAATATTAGTAGTTTCCTATAATTTCTCAAACATTTCCAATTGGGATTAAAAGCAATTAAATAGGGTTACGTTCTTTATTTGTAGTCCTATTTTTATTTATCCATATGGTTTGCTCAATATAGTTTGTAATAAACTCCTATTTTTCATTATATATGTAGAACTATAGGAGAAATGCTTGGGAAAGCTCTGAACTGTAGCTTTGTCGATGCCGATGATTTTCATCCACAATCAAACAAAGGTGAGAAAACAGCAATCTTCGGTATAATGAGTTTTTTAGTAATACATTTCAATAATTCTTTCTAGGGTTTACACTATAAAATCAAAATGTGTTTTACATTCGTCCCATTTAGGTTGCTAAACTAATTTTCGATACATACTAAATCATTAAACTTTCAAAAATTGTCTAATATGTGTATTTTGTCAACTGACACTCTATAGTGACATTTTACTGACCTGGGTTAGATGTTTTTTTTGAAAATACAGTAGCTTAGATGAGATGACTTTTGAAAATATAATGACTTAGATGACCGCTTATGTGATAGTTATTCTGTATTTCTTTCCTTTCTGCCACTTTTCTTGTTTCCATAATGATCATGGTCATTTGTGAAACTAGCAATATATCTGATAAAACAGAGAAGATGAAGAACGGGATCCCTTTGTCGGATGAAGACCGAACCCCATGGCTTGAAGTGCTACGGGATGTTGTGAATGAAAGCTTAGTCAGTGGCAAGACTGTAATTCTTGGGTGTTCTGCCCTCCAAAAGCACTACAGGGAGATTCTTAGGTCTGCTGACCCGAATTATCAAGCTGGTACACACGACATGTGTGTTGTGAAGTTTGTTTTGTTGGACGTAGGGGTGAAGGTGCTAATGGATCGGTTAAAGAAAAGAGCAGCAGAAGGGAAGCATTTCATGCCAGCCGAATTGCTGCAGTCGCAAATAGATTTACTGCAGGTTGATGCCTCTGAAGGGATACTTAAATTTGATGCAACACAGAGTCCTGAAGCTATTGTGGAAGACATAAAAGTCTCACTTTTCTGATCAAGAACATCTTCAGGATGTGTTGCTGATTGCTTATATGCATTATGTTCTGTTATTTAAATTTTTTATATGAATCTAGCTCTTACCAAAATGTTTGACTTTGCAATGTGTTTGAGATGCCCTTGCAAATGATATACTTATATACAATGAGATGATTAATGTTATATGGTCTAAAGCTTGAAATCTTGTTTGATTCTGAATAGATCTGGACTAAATTGGACATGAAAAGAAGTTGTTTGAAATCCTATATCATGCCTAAATGTTTTTACCCACAGATCTGTTTTTGACCGGATCCTAAGGGTGTGTTTAGTTGATGGAAAATTGATATTTGTTTTCACTTTCATTTTTCCAGAATTTGTTTTCATTATTACATTTCTAGAAAATTAGGAGAAAATTTTGAAAACGTGTTCACCACGTCCCTTGTTTTCACTTTTGAAAATTAGAAAAATGGTTGAAAACTTCTTTAATGCATTTTCCAATTTCTATTATAAATTTAGAAAATGAAAACATTTAGAAAATGATTAAAAAAAATTAGAATAATGTCAAACTAAACATGTTTTCAATTAAGCCCTGTTTTCGTTGAAAACAAAAACAGAAAACCGGCTTGTTTTCGTCAACTAAACGCAGCCTAAGAATTCATATTTTGTAGAACACAAGGACCGTTGCAAGGCGGCATTGCTTCTAGCTCGTGTGATTCATTGACGATTCAAAACTCTTCCATTAACAAGAATATAAGCATATTACTGCTATTATTATATGCAGCAACCCGACACAATTATAATGATAGCATCTCCATCACCCCATCTGGGAGGATACCATATTCAGATATTCTTGTGACTTGGGATAAATATCTTCTATCTCTCATATTATAGTTGAGAGAAAAATAGGTTGTACATCAAACATGTAATGGTCCTTCACATGGGAGTTCAAACACTTCAAAACCAAACCAAACCAAACCGGTACGAAAATCAAAACCATGAACTAAACTGAACGATGCTAATACTGATTGGTTCGGTCCAATCTAATTTACTATGGTTGTATTTTTTTTATACAAAGAATAATAAAAAAGCATACTGGAAAAATTACATAAAAAACAAGAACATGATTGTTTTTATAAAGTAAAAAAAGGTAAATATAAAAAATTAAACCAATATTCTTGATGAATATCAACTGAAAATATAAAAAGACACTTTATAAAAATTTACAACCTTTTTTTTATCTAGCAAATTTCATACAAAAAATTTTGTGAATGAATGAAATATCACGTGAATGTGTCATTTACTCACATAGTCATTCATATATTGACATTATTGTTTTTTTTTATTGTATTGATAAAAACTTATGATACCAATTTATATTAACTTATAATGTTATTTTATAAATTTTTGGAAAGTGAATTCCACCAAGCAACCTTCTTCATCTGGTTTTTATATTGGACTTGAATTAAATACGATCCAAGTCAAAGTTTGTGTACAATCTAACAACAATAAAGATATGCTATTTTGTTTAGTCAAAAATCTTATCTGGTTGGCGAAACGAATGGATATTAAAGAAATAACATGAAATGATATTACTTTAGTGTATATGTAAGACAGTCAAGTTTTCTATTCTCAATCATTTTAACTCTTATAATAAAATAATGCATTATATAAAATAAAACATTTTGCTTCGACTTGAATAGAAAATCAATATTCCAGTCAACTTAGATGTTCGTTCTCAAATGTCAACAACAGTTGAGTACTTGAGTTGAGTACTGAAATAAGGAAGGAAGGTTCCTTTCTAAAAGACCGATGACTAAGCACACCAGTGTTTGCTAATAAATACCCAACCCTTCAACTCTTGAAGCCCAGTACACTCCCCATTAAACCATCTATTCCATTCCTTCAAAAAGCCCTTCAATTTATTTTTAAAGAAATGGGAGCCGGTGGCCGTATGACTACCACCGATGATGATCAGAAGGATCTCTTCCAACGTGTTCCATCCTCCAAACCACCATTCTCCTTAGCTGATCTTAAAAAAGCCATACCACCTCATTGCTTCCAACGATCCCTCCTCCGATCCTCTTACTACGTCGTTCATGATCTCGTCGTAGCCTACGTCTTTTACTATCTCGCCAACACATACATCCCTCTTCTTCCCTCCCCTCTTGCCTACTTCTTAGCTTGGCCCCTTTACTGGTTCTGTCAGGGCAGCATCCTCACTGGTGTTTGGGTTATCGGTCATGAATGTGGCCATCATGCCTTCAGCGAATACCAATGGATTGACGACACCGTGGGCTTCATCCTTCACTCCGCACTCTTCACTCCGTATTTCTCTTGGAAATACAGTCATCGCAATCACCATGCCAACACAAACTCTCTTGATAACGATGAAGTTTACATTCCCAAACTTAAATCCAATGTCAGGCTTTATTCCAAAATCCTTAACAACCCACCCGGTCGCGTCTTCACTTTGGCCTTCAGATTGATCGTCGGTTTTCCTTTATACCTTTTCACCAATGTTTCTGGCAAGAAGTACCAACGTTTTGCCAACCACTTTGATCCCATGAGTCCCATTTTCACAGAGCGTGAGCGGGTACAAGTCTTGCTGTCTGATTTCGGACTCATCGCAGTTGCTTACGTGGTTCGTCAAGCTGTACTGGCTAAAGGAGGTGCTTGGGTGATGTGCATTTACGGAGTTCCTGTCCTGGCCGTAAACGCATTCTTTGTTTTAATCACTTATCTTCACCACACGCATCTCTCCCTGCCTCACTATGATTCTACAGAATGGGATTGGATCAAGGGAGCTTTGTGCACCATCGACAGAGATTTCGGATTCCTGAATCGGGTATTCCACGATGTGACACACACCCACGTGTTGCATCATTTGATATCGTACATTCCTCATTATCATGCAAAGGAGGCAAGGGACGCCATCAAACCAGTTTTGGGAGAGCACTATAAGATCGACCGAACACCGATTATTAAAGCTATGTGGAGAGAGGCTAAGGAATGCATATATATTGAGGCTGATGAAGGTAGTGAGCACCAAGGCACATACTGGTACCACAAATTTTAAGGCCAAGCCTTAAATTTGTTAATTAATAAGAGTCTACTTTTGATGATATTTTTTAATGTTAATTCATTTGTTGTATCAGAGCATACCGATTTGTAATGAAATTTTTACATTCCAGAAATTTAAATGTCTAGTGATCAATAATCTTTGTACTTGGAGGTTTTGGACTTTTGTACATGCGTAAATCAAATATTTATAGATCTATTTAAAAATGTAATATGGCCGGTATGGAAAAAATATCATTATAATATATATAACTTATTGTTAAACATTATTATTACAATCATTGCAATTAATAGAACAAATGATGGCAAAAGAATGCCAACAAACCTTTTTTTCCCGTAATGGCTTTTTCAATTTATTGTAGCAGTTATACGATGACGGATTACGGATCGGACACCGATATTAATTTTAAAAAAAAAAAAAACTAATGACTTATGCGCTAAACAATAATATTGATTTCAATAGTCACATTTTACCGACCACATTTCGATGTCAATTCATGGATCCCTCAAAACTTCCCGATAAATTACCAACTGAAGCAATTGACGAAATCAAAAAACACAACCAATGCCAAACACACAAGTCTTTATTAGAGAAAACTACACAAAAACTCTAATTGATTGTGATTACAGTTGCCTTCTACTCATACACTACATGGTGTGTGTGTGTGTATATATATATAAATATATATATATATATTGAGGTTCTATGGGGCACCATATGCATCGGGAACCAAATGGGAACCAAAAATGCATTGCTTGTTTACAAATGGTGCATTAAGGGCTTCTTGGGAATGTTTAATAATATATTGTTAAATTATAAGATTTAATATTTATCATTTATTTAGGAAACTAAATAAAATATTGGTTGTTTCAAACATGATGCACAACAGCAATGCATCACGACAATGATGAACACATTGAAGACGTTGATGAACACGTTTAAGTTTCAGAGATGCATCACGAAATTAACACGTTTAAATGTCGAAATGCATCACGATTTTGGTGATGCATAATGATGGAACAAAGACGAGGATGAATATGACCGAAATGCATCACGATTTTGGTGATGCATAATGATGGAACAAAGACGAGGATGAATATGGTCGAAATGCATCATGTTTGAAATTGAATTGGATGAAGATGCATCGTGTTTGAAGACGAATCCAATAAATTGGATGAAGATGCATCATGTTTGTTTAGATTCGGATAGAATATTTTCTGAATTCAAGCATCTTCCGATTTTGCCCTTCCGCGCGCGAAAAGTTATGCACCCGTGCACCCATTTTCAAGTTAATTACCCTTTTGCCACTGCAATCTGAACCATTAAAATTCAAGATCTAACGGTGCATACAGGTTCCCAAAGTACACAATGCATACAGGTGCCCCATAGAACCTGACCCTATAAACTCTA
The DNA here is from genome assembly GCA_020465985.1 of Centrapalus pauciflorus. Classification (NCBI taxonomy): domain Eukaryota; kingdom Viridiplantae; phylum Streptophyta; class Magnoliopsida; order Asterales; family Asteraceae; genus Centrapalus; species Centrapalus pauciflorus. Next base: position 883,630 of record JAANYP010006955.1, on the reverse strand, counting down.
CTAAAAATTAAAAGTTTTGTTTGGAATGAAACATATATCTTTCATTTTCTTAAAAATAAGCTCTTTTATAAAACGCTAGTAAAAATAGCGTTTGAAAAGCTCTGTAACTTTTAGTCAAACATATTTACTTTTTTACCCTCCTAGTAATTCTAAACTACCACATTTAATTAATATTAATGTCCTTTTACGTAATTTAATACTAAAAACGACAGCTACATTTACTTTTACCAAACACATTTATAAAACTAAAAATTTAACTCTTTTAAAAAGTTTCAGCTTTCAAAAGCTTCAGCTACTAAAAACTCTACATCTTTTAAAAACATAAAGCGACAACTAGTTTTGCAATAGTGCTACAAATTGTTATCCAAAATTTTAGAGGCATCCGAAACTTAACAGTCCACCATTGTCTCACAAATTACTTCTTTAATTAATTAAGCTTACATTTTCTAACGAATACTATCAATACTATATCTGAATTGAAGCCCATGCATTCATCTCCCGTTTGCAAACCCTAAATCTAATTCTTTTATATCTCAAGTTTCAGAATCCCTACAATCTAATTTCTTTCTATTGTCAAACTTATCATGTATAATTATCCGACTTAGGTTCCTCATGATCAATGAATATGCATAATCTCTTTAATTGTTTTCTAGCTTCACTTTTCTATTATATATATAGCCCTACAATCTGCAATTTATGTTTTGTTATTGGTTATTATATATTTCTTTCTTTCGATTGTTAACTTAATTTATCATACAAAGTCCCAAGGTGAAAGTATCTCAAGATCAATGAATCTCCATCACTCAACAAAACATGAAGCACATCTGTGTTATTTGCATTGCATTCGTCTGTCAAGTAATTAACCAAAAGATCGACTTTGATATGTGTTTGCTGTTTGTTCGCATTTTATTAAAGACAGTCCAGTTTTATACTCGATCAATATATTAACTATTATATTAAAAAAAAAAACGATTTATATAAAATATTCAAGTTTGAAAAAAAAAAAAAAAAAGTTAAAGATTCAGTCAACTTAGATGTTCCATCTCCACATCAATTGAAATACTCATCCCTTCAAGTTCAAGCCCACCAAGACGGAATGTTCCAAATAAAATAATCCATAAATTCATGGAAGGAAGGTTCTTCCTCTCAATACTTACTTGAGACCAAACACACCAATCTTTGCTAATAAATACCCATCACTAATTAAGAATCAACACTCATTAACCATTAATTTCTTCAAAAACTTCTTCAGTTTCATACAAAATGGGAGCCGGTGACCGGATGAATGCCGATAACGATCAGAAGGATCTCTTCCAACGTGTTCCTTGTTCCAAACCACCATTCTCCTTGGCTGATCTTAAAAAAGCCATACCTCCTCATTGCTTCCAACGATCCCTCCTCCGATCCTCTTACTACGTTGTTCATGATCTTGTCGTAGCCTACGTCTTTTACCATCTCGCCAACACATACATCCCTCTTCTTCCCTCTCCTCTTGCCTATCTCGCTTGGCCCCTTTACTGGTTCTGTCAGGGCAGCATCCTCACTGGTGTTTGGGTTATCGGTCATGAATGTGGCCATCATGCCTTCAGCGAATACCAATGGATAGACGACGCTGTGGGCTTCATCCTTCACTCCGCACTCTTCACCCCTTATTTCTCTTGGAAATACAGCCATCGCAATCACCATGCCAACACAAACTCTCTTGATAACGATGAAGTTTACATCCCCAAACTTAAATCCAAGGTCAAGCGTTATTCCAAAATCCTTAACAACCCACCCGGTCGCGTCTTCACTTTGGCCTTCAGATTGGTCGTGGGTTTTCCTCTATACCTTTTCACCAATGTTTCTGGCAAGAAGTACGAACGTTTTGCCAACCACTTTGATCCCATGAGTCCCATTTTCACCGAGCGTGAGCGTGTACAAGTCTTGCTTTCTGATTTCGGACTCATAGCAGTTGCTTACGCTGTTCGTCAAGCTGTACTGGCTAATGGAGGTGCTTGGGTGATGTGCATCTACGGAGTTCCTGTGCTGGCCGTAAACGCATTCTTTGTTTTAATCACTTATCTTCACCACACGCATCTCTCACTGCCTCACTATGATTCGACTGAATGGGACTGGATCAAGGGAGCTTTGTGCACCATCGACAGAGATTTCGGATTCTTGAATAGGGTCTTCCACGATGTCACACACACCCATGTGTTGCATCATTTGATATCGTACATTCCTCATTATCATGCAAAGGAGGCAAGGGACGCCATCAAACCGGTTTTGGGAGAGCACTACAAGATCGACAGAACACCGATTATTAAAGCTATGTGGAGAGAGGCTAAGGAATGCATATATATCGAGGCTGATGAAGGTAGTGAGCACAAAGGTGTGTACTGGTACCACAAATTGTAAGCCGCCACACCTAAAATCAGTGGGGGGCGCGGGAATTAAAATTCTAGTTGATATGACTCGAATTAATGATATTTTTTTATTTTCAATTAATTGTTGTTTTCAGCTCATAGCCTCATACCCATTTATAATGATATTTGACATTCCATACAGTGAACACAATCTTTGTATTCTTGAGGTTTTGTGCATGCGTGGCTTTGTGTGTAAATACTTTTTTAATTAACATTATAAAGAATATATGTAAATTTCACATGTATTTACATAACCTGCCTCTTTAAAAATAATGCACTTACATAAATTTGTATGTATGTGATCGTACATTTACGTGATGCATGATTTTATACACTTATAATGTGTGAATGTACATGAAACTTGTATATCATCTTTATAATTTTATTAAAACATATTTATAATTTTTTTTCAAAAAAGTAGTTTTAAGAGACGTATATTCTGTTGCGTAGTAACCACTTGAACTTTATATGTGTGTGCGTGTGCGCGCTCGCGCATATATGTATGTGAGTATATATATATATATATATATATATATATATATATATATATATATATATATATATATATATATATATATAGAGAGAGAGAGAGAGAGAGATAGATAGGTTCAATGGAAAACCAGCATGCATCAGAAAACCTTGGAAAACCTCCATGCATCACCACAAATGCATCACAATTCCCGCGTGATGTATCGACTTTCTGCGTGATGCATCACCTTATCCAATGACTATAAAGTGGCTCCCGGGTTTTCTGATGCATATATGTTTTCCATTGAACCCAACCCTATACACACACACACACACACTAATAAAAGAGTAAATATACTCAACTCTCATGAAGCCACGTGTTATCATTATGAATCAACACGTGGCATTTATGGTTTTAAAAAAATAATAAATAAATTTAAATTATATCTAATATAATCTAATTTTAAATTCAAATCAAATCCAACAACATCTAATACTCTAATAACTTATTAATTATAATATAATATAATAAAATAAAATAAAGGTTTGAAATATTTAAAAATAATAATTACTATTCATATGTGTATGTAGAATTATACAAAATTAATAGGTCATAATAAATAATAATATCATCATTACATATTTTTGTTTAAAAATAATATTTATATCTTTACCTTTTATTTTATTATATTTTATATATATAAAAAATATTCGCGTAATACGCGGGTAATAAACTAGTGTGTGTAGAGAGAGATGTGGGTTCAATGGAAAACCAATATACATCGGGAAACCGGGAATCACTTTATAGTCATTGGATCAGGTGATGCATCACGCCAAAAGTCGATGCATCACGCGGGAATTTGATGCATCACACGCGAGAATTGTGATGCATTTGGGGTGATGCATGGAGATTTTCCAAAGTTTTCCGATACATGTTGGTTTTCCATTTAACCCTCATCTATATGTGTGTGTGTGTGTGTATACATACATACATACATATATACACACACATACATATGGGGATATTTGTGTAAAAAAAACTCTCAAGTTGGATATTTTCGTGATTAAAACCCTCAACCATTTTTATTGCACAAAAAACTCTCAACTGGCAAGATCTCACGGAATTGGGTTACTACCGGTTGGAACCGATTGAAAGTCACAAGCCACCGTCGACAAGTTATCAGTGACCACCAGAATTTCACCGAAAAAATAAATTTCAACAAAAAAAACATAGATTTGAACTAAAAAAATCAAAATAAATGTGAATTTGAATCATAAAACACAAACAATTGAGTTTGCTAGAAAGAATATTTATCAGAGACGAATGGTTGGTCAGTAAATTACAACCGGTTCATCAGGTTGCAAGTGTTTTTTTTAAACATCATTTTGATAAAAATAAAAAGTTACACTCTAAAAAAGTTTAGATATGTCAAACACACTCAAGTCTTTTGAGCTAAACTTTTATGGCATATTCTTTAACTCACCCCAATCCTTAGCGTACACGGAACTAAACTTCTATGGCATATTTTCTAACTTTAAGAATTCACATAACCCTTTCTTAAATTGCAATAAAACTACGTGCTGCACTGCTGCCAACGTGTCAAACGGGGAAGCACTAGTATGTGTTTGTTTGCCACGTATTAATGTAGTGATACGTACGTGGCACCAGCCGTCAACACCCTAAGCAAATCTATTTAAGCCCCTTCTAATCGATCTCTTCAATTCCAAAACATCAATCCATCTATCTGTAATATTCCCTAGCAATCCAATAAAAATAGAAGCACAAGGCCGGATTCGATCAGAATGCAGTCAGGTAAGAATGCAGCAGCGTCCGTGAAGGAGACGGTGGCAAACGTGGCCGCCTCCGCCAAGTCCGGCATGGAAAAGACGAAAGCCACCCTGCAAGAAAAGGTTTAATTAATTCCATCATCGACTTTGATTTTTCCATGCTTTATGAAAGAGAGAAGATAAAGTATTTATTGATCGATCCCACTTTTTGAACAATAGGGTGAAAGAATGACGGCACATGACCCAATGCAAAAGGAAATGGCGACGGAGAAGAAGGAGGCGAGGAAGGATCAGGCTGAGTATGAGAAGCAGGTGGCGCGTGAACAAAACGCGGTACAGAGACAGGGGACGGAAGCCACTGGGACTGGGACGCACTCCTACTCAACCACCGGAGCAACTGGTCATCCGATGGGAGGCCACCAGATGTCGGCAGTGCCAGGACATGGAACGGGACAACCAGCTGGAAATGTGGTGGAAGGGGTTGTTGGGTCTCACCCCATTGGTAAGAATACGGGGACCGGCAGCACTTTGGCGGGACATAACACAAAGATTGGTGGAGGTGGCGGCGGATATGAAACCGGCGGGGCATACCGTTGATTTGGTTTTTCTATTATAGTTGCATGTCTGTTTTTGGGAAATTAGTTTCAATTTCAATTTCATGCATTAATTATTATGTCTGTTATAATGTTTCTGGGAGATTGAAGTTTGGGACCGTTGCAATTTCAATTTCATGCAAATTATTATTGGTAAGTTTGTTACAAACTTATAACTACTTGGAGTTAAAAGATTGAGTTTATGTTACACACGTGTTTGGTGAAAATTGTTAGTTAATTTCGGTATTAAATAATGTAAAAATATACTAAAATTAAATAAAAATTAAGTTTATAATTATTAACAAGGTAAAAAATTTGGTGTCTTTTAGGAAAATATCAAAAATTTGGTATTAAATAATGAGAATTTTCAGTTTGAAACTATAAGCATTATGATTTTTAGGAAAATACATTTTTAAGATGAGATTACGAGGATGTGTTTTATAAATAGTTATTGTGTTTTTATTTTTCACTGTTTTTTAGAACATAGATTTGGGTGATCAAATTAAAAATAAAAGTTTGAAAACCTAAAAAATATGTGTTTTTAAGTTTATTTGTAAATTTAAAAATAAAAACTGAAAATATTAAAAACAAAACAATGGATTCAAATGCATAGAAACCTTTGTTTTTGAAGAAATTTTCACCGAAAAATGTCAAGTGAACAGGTTAATTTTTTTATTTTTTCAAAAGCTAATTCCTAAATCTCTATTTGATTGATAAGAACTCGAATTTTTATTTTAAAATAAAACCTTCTAAATGCTTTTTTACGAGAGATTATCTCAATAGCTTTAAAGGGAAAAAGTTTCTAGAAGCTTTCAAAAGTTGCTTGGTAAATATTTCATCAGTATTTCTCGATTTTGAATGTTGTGTTGATCATTCCATTAAGATTTTGCTTTTGATTAGCATTTCGTTGTTTATAGTCCATATACAACACAATCCATTAGATTTTATTAAAGGTTAATTAGTTTTTTTTTACGTTTATAAATTTAATTAATTTTCACATCAGCATCCTTTGTATGTCTACTTATTAATAATTTTAGGGGTAAAGCCATACAATAGTAACCTACTTTTGAAAATTTATCAATATGGTACGTCTACTTTTTTAAATATCGATATGGTACCTGTACTTCAATTTTTCATATCGATATGATCATATTTATAATAGACCCCTGTTTTTTCATACCATTAGAACCCTGTTTCGTATGTAAAAACCGGGCTCTATTATGTAGAATGACCATATCGATACAGAAAATTAAAGTACACGTACCATATAGACAATTAAAAAAGTAGACGTACCATATCGATACATTTTCAAAAGTAGGTTGCTATTGTATGGCTTTACCCCATAATTTTATCAAGAATTTAAAATTTGTGGAAGAATAAATATTAAATATACGAAAGTAAGAGTATAAATATGAAATTAGAATCCTATAAATTTGAAAAATTGTTACAAACATCGAAGTTTATTTTTAAAATAATTTGGGAATTGACTTATAATGAATTATTTATTTTATTAAATTAACCGAATTATTAGTTTAATTATTCAACAATAATATCAAAATATAATTTTAAGATCTTAATGTATTATTTTTGTATAACTTTTCGCATAAATTTGTTAACTAAACTGAATTTATTTTTTCATTTAATATTCAACCGCTGAATGAGAATGGATGGATGATGAATTAACTTGTCTTAACTTACACATTGTTTGTTCATTAAGAGATCATTTTACATTTAAATGACTTCTTAATGATTTCATTAAGAAGTAAATAAATATGATCAAATTGATATATTGGACTCTCATGAACGTTTCGATGATCTTAATATAATTATAACACCAGGGGCCACTGCCAGGGCTTCATTTTGTCTTAAAATACCAACGAATTTTAAGGATTAGTCTGTTTTAATTATTAAATCAAAACTCCATGCTGATGCAAAATTAATCTTCGTTAGTTCTTTTAAATTCTAAAGCTGAACGCCATGCTGATGCGAAATTAATTTCCATCAAACAAAAACAAAAGACATGTCATGACACGTCATCATTTTTATCCATGTGTCATGCCATGTCATCAATCAAATCAGCAAAAGAATGCCCACATAAACAAACAGGTCAGAGATTATTAAAATTACCAATTTAGTCTGTTTCAAAAAATTTAACCACCAAAAACACGTAATATCTAAAACAAGCCAATTCTGAAAATCCATTGGTATTTTATGACATTTACCATTTCATGTATGCCTCAAAAAGACTGACTACTCACTAATGAACCATGAATCCACCGATACAATGTATCAAAAACTAAACATAACATTAAAGAGAATAATACCTACGACCGGCACGATCCTCTTGGCACAAGCTTCTACCCTAGTTAAGTTTGCCATCCCTACCATAACAAACAAAAACCAGATCCTACTGCTTCTGCTGGAAGGGCGTACGATGAGCTTCTCAACATGCTCAAAAAACAACATATTTCCACCGGGTTCCAATATCACTGCTTCTTGTGTGTTGCAGTGTTGCACTGCACCACCGGGGGACATGTCACATCACACACCTGATTTTCGCAACTCCGCAGTCCCGTGTGCAAAGTGACACCTTTCACCAAAGGTACAAGACCCCTTGGCGAAATTCTCACACGTTTTGGTCTTGTAGTTGCCCATCAGAGCAACTGGTTGACGCGTCCCAGTTGGTTTAACAGGGAGGCCACCTGCTGCCGGGCTCACACTCACTATGAGCTCTCTGACCATCGTGCTTGCTTCCTTGATCTGTTCAAATGTACCCTCAAGCTCAATGTTCTTGAGATTACCATCACTCTCGTGATCTCGGATGGCAAGTTTCACTCCTGTCTGTCTGCTGATCTGTTTGGAGTTAGCGCCACCTTTTCCTATAATGGCACCTGCAAGGGACGCATCCACGCTGATTTTAGCAGTGGCTGAGGCACCAAAGCTGGCAGCAATGCTTGGTGGTGCTTGTGGTGGTGGCTCTATGTGACCTCCATAACGGCTAGTGATAGGTCCAAGAGTTCGAGGCTCCTCAATCGACGGGACAATCGGCTTCCCAAGTTCCCATGCACCATGGGCAAAGTGGCACTTGTCACCAAATTTACAGCCTTCAGCAGTGTTATATTTGTTGCACATTTTGGATTTGGTCACTGTTGCTGAAGAACCATTCTGTAGGTTGGATGGAGCTGCAGTATTTCTCGCAGTCGCACTTGAAGTTGGTGGTAGGTTCATCAGCTGCGCAACTGCATTATAGCCTCCGGGAAAGTAATGGAGAAAGTGACAGTTCTCCCCAAATGGACAGCCGTCCATGCTGCAATAACATCAATCAATTCAGACTGTGTTTAGCAAAGAATTGCAAGGTATACACCCCACAAAATCATTTAATTCCATATTTAAGATGTATCAAGTCCACTTCAGATTCATATGCCAAAACAATAGGGCTTTAAACACAGATGAGCATGTAGAGAGATCAGCCAATGCAATTTGAATATAGATACACCTTTGCAATCATGTGTGTTTATTAAAAAGAAAAGAATGCACAAACAAAAAACCTTCTCGTCAGACTAACATGCATATGCTTCCTCCTAGCCTCATTTGGGGGATGTCCAATGGTCCAATACCAGAGCAAACAGGAACCGAAAAGATGAAAATATTGGAACCGTAGACTGAACTGGATGATCCCGGTCCAGTGCAGTTTACAGTCTTGATTTTTCCCCACTTCTACAATAAAAATATACAAAACTGAACCAAACCAGCACCAAAACCGACCCATTTGGTACCAGTACCGTTCATCAATTGTACGGTCCAATCAGCAGTTCTGCACACCCCCCTAATGGATGCTGAAGTTCATCTGACACTCTTAGGAAAAAAGAGCCTAACAAATCTGTTATGGCTTGGCTCCTCTAATGAACTGAGCAAACATATAAGTTATGGGCAAGAAAATACACTTATTTGGTCACAGCAATAAATAATATATTATGGCCAGTGGCCACCTCTTGCGAAAGAACATAATACCAGAAATAACAAGAGAGAGTGAACCACAGGGTTCAACCTCTGAGCTGGACAAGAATAGGCGTTTCCTAATAAACATGAGACAAGCATGTTGTGGACCAGACTGAAACTTCTTGCCTAATTTTCATTAAGCTTAAAAGATAGGGAAGTCCAAATGGCAATAAACATTAGCAACACTGACATGATTAAAAGTCATCGGCAATATTGACGAGTACAACATCAGCAATAACAACTAATGTGAATTCAAGCACTTAATAAGCAATGTGCAAAAATCTAAGACCAAGACCGGTCATAGAGCAAAGATGAATTTGGGATGAGCAAGATTGAACCACCAAAACTCATACCAACAAAACAAGATATCATGAGAATGTGCACATATGATGGTCTCAACTTTTAGTCTTTGAAGAGTTGAAAGCTTCCTACCTTAGGACATATCCAAGTCCATTTCTCTAATGTTTACCTCATCATTACAACAATGCTTGCAATTGCGAACCATGCTACAAGTGGCAATTGGCAATATGATTATAATGAAAGGCACACATCCCAACAAAGTGAAGGAAGGTGCCTTTTTTGCCCCAAAAAAAAATTTTCGATTACAACTCAATCTTATAGAAGTAACTCCAACATGCACTTAATTGATCTCAAACACATGATCCACATGACTTGGTTCTTATATTACATTACTTAAATAGTCTATCTAAACCATCAAGTAATGCCCACTAACAACTGCTTTTCTGAAATTATAGTGTGGGATGAGATGTTACAAAACCCACCACTTGAACCTCTCATTTTATATCAATGTCGAAAAGGTTGTTACAATAGGGGACCACATTTACTTTAGTGGTCAACAGTGGACAAGATATATAGCATAATACCTCATCCCTCATCTTGTAACCTTCATATCACATATCCCCTGATCATATTTGAATCCATAAGTGGGTAACATCCTCCATATTGTGTGATTATACATTTGAAGACAATTGTATAAAAACAATATTATATTAAGCATACATGGTGATGATGACTTCTTAGTAGTTAGTACAAGTAAGACGCTTGATTTTAAAAAATATGAAAAGTCTTAAGCTTAGCGTATCTATATTCATACTTAGTAGCTTTTTTAACAAGCATTAACAATATACATTCAAATCACATGAGCCAATACCCATAAGTAATAAAAGACTGGATTGTTATGTTAAGCAACTAACTATGAAAAATGGCCATTTTAGTCCCTTGACACGTTTTTCTAGAGCCGCTAACTTTACTCTTAGGCCCCGTTTGGCTCGCGGAATGGAATTTGAAAAAATTGAAATTTAATTTATAATATATACTATTTAGTATGTTTATTGGTTATTTGGTTGAGGTAAGGCATATTATTTAAGGTTGGCTAAAGGTATAAGTTGTGAAATGTTATTCATCTAAATTCACTTAAAAATAGCTAGGAACGATAAATCCCTTCAAACATAGATTTTGTTGGAATTCAAACAAATTTTTGTTCATTAGATTTGTAATCCAAATTTTCAAACAGGCTATAACTAAGTTCCAATGTTAGGGTTGAGACTTAAGAACAATAAACGATAACGATGCATAGAAATAAGAACACAAGGATTTATGTGGTTCACTGTGCTACACTGCTACATCCCCGGCAAAGAGACAGATAATATTATACTTTTCTGCTTAGGGTTACAAAGATACAAGAAATATATTTATAATAAAAAATATGACATAGGACTGCCTATGGGTCGAGCCCATTATGTCTCATATCTGATCATGATTTAGTAAAGAATCTAATATACATAACCACCCCTCATAATTCTCTTCCTGGGGAGCTGCCCCCTTTAGGCCCAACGGCAGATCAGACTCAACAGCTCAACATCCCATTCCTTTAAAATCTATTTCGTAAGCCAAATGGGTCTTGGTTATTTGTGTTAAATTTAGGGACCATAGATAGAAAAAATATAGTTCAAGGACTTGATAGATATTAAAATTAACTAAATATCTATCCACACAATGGTAGCCTAATGGTTGGAGACATGGAATCCATAGTGGAGGTTCTGACCAAATCGTTGCACATGTTTACGATATTTACATCCTTGGCCATGGGACCGACTGGTGGGCCTAGAAGGTGGGTTACCCTTTCCGCCTATGTAAATTTTAAGGACTTCAAGTAGAGAGGTACATTTCAGGGTTAAATGTCAAAGTAGTAAAACAAAAAATTAATGTTTAAGGGAAAAACATGTACAAAAACTGAAAAAAGTCTAGGGGCTTCAAAACTTGAAATTATATTTGAAGGCCTATAATAAGGGGGCAAAAGTCCAAAGGATAAAAATGGACATCTAATGCTAGTGGATTGCTAAAAAGCAGCAATCAGCTTATAAGTAATATGGTTAAAGCGATACTAAAGATTTAAAATACATTAATTGATAGAACACATGCGAAAATAGCCACGGGAGAATTTCATACCATTTGACTTCAAGAGCTGGCTTAAGTATAAAGTTGGATGCACTTGCACACTCTAAAAGGTATACGTTAGTCAAAGAAGATTAAAATCAATTTTGCTAGTGTAAATAGTCTTCAGATTAAATAGACCCCCATGATATGTGTTTCAGATCATGGTTCATTTGCGCTCTAGGAATGTTTGGGTTCACGATTTGGTTTGCAAAAATGTTTCAAATAATGTCTTCCAATCTGCTTGTTGAATGTGCTTCTTGTCCACAGTGGTGCCAACTCCCAAGATCCTCCAATAGTCCAATTAAAGAGTTGCCTTTATGGTCCCTTTATTCTTCATTTAAACAATGCAGACTTAGGCCCTTGGTAGCCTCAACTAGATCTACCTAGCACTTTCTAGAACATAATCCATACTACGCATACACAACCAAACCACTAGAAAAATATGGTGTCAAGTCATGAACACCATGAGAATGATCAAACCAATGTAGTTGAAGGAAAAAGGTGCAACGAAGTGACCAGCCCTGCATCTCGCCTAAGACAAGAGGTGCAAAAAAGCCAGGACTTGTGTGAAGTAAGCTGGTAACAGTTTCCAAATTGTGTATATGACACAATTTGACATAAAAACATAGAAGAAGAGCATAATACGAAGAAACAAAAACAAAAATACTTAAATACCTTAATCCTAATAAATAAATAATTCATATGTATTTGAAGCTGTTAAAGAAAACTGGATTCTACTTGTGGTAACTGTAAAGAGCAGCTGGACCCAATAAACAGTTATCAGTTTTTATAATTCTCTTTATGATAGTGTTACTCATATGATATAGAAGTCTAGAAGGTATAAGCATCATGAGTTAACAGCAAATATTCTCATAGAAGGTATACACATACTACATTATAATGTCAATTAGCAGCATCTAACATGAGATCTGGTCATTAGAAGTGCTAATGGGGTCAAACCATCAAAATTGTATGGCCCGCCCTACTCTGGTCAAAATGGCATAATATAAGATCTTTACAGATTGTTTCCAGAAGTGTGGAAAACCTTGTTGAAAGAATGATCGGAGACAACTAAAATGGTTATTGCCGTGGCAGAAGTGACAACAAACAACAAAGGCATAAAACAAACAACTACGGAACTATCTTAACCAAATTAAAAACACAATGAACAAATAAAAAGGGCTCAAATATTCCAACTAATGGCTAACAGAAACAACACTAAATGATGCCAGGTCAGGAATGTGGATGAAGACTACTTTGACAGTCTGACCTTCAGGTACAGACCAAAACATCTCCAAAAAATCCTTAGGTCCTGTCAATTACAAACCCACAACTACTTCAACAGTCTGACCTTCCGTCAGACCAAGGCACATAGCCAATGACTAGTTACCATGACTATTGTGATACTTGAAACATGTAACCTTCACAACTCAAAATTATAAATACAATATGATACACGAAGTGGAACCATTATCATGTACCCAATAGCCATAACATGGAAGCTAAAGTTGAAGGTTCATAAGTGATCTTTGCCTAGAAACCGTCACATTTCAAAAGAAAATACAAAAACAGTAAGATAAATACTAACCATGTGCCATGTAGTAACCCATAACACTACTAAGAATCACATACTTGGATCCCACATAAAAGAGTATAATCTAGATATTCAAGGTATCACATGCTAAATACAAGAAACATCCTCGCAAAGCTTCATATCAAGAATACAAAATTTGCAGGTATGGGATTGATCATACAGCATATTTTACTAGCCTTGCAACATGATCAGAACGGAAAACGACAGTAATCAAACATACTGGTAGCCCAAGAAAATTTAAAAAAAGATGTGAAAGGTTCTGGAATGAAGTATAGCATCAACTCAATGCAAGTATCCATACCAGCTCATTACTTGTTTGTTCTCCTAAAATAATATGATCCAGGATAAAGATAAAAACTAAAGATAATGTAGGATACTTGTATCAGCAAAATATGTTGTTTGCAAGCAATTGCCAATTTGCCATATACCCAAATGTAGATTTAAAAAGTGATTACTTTGGTGTATCTTAGTAATGGTGTCTCTATTTTACAGACTTCATAACAGGAGAAATGATACTGACCTGCATAACACCTACAAATGTCACTTCACTAATGAGCTTAGTGATATTCAACTATTTACTTAAACTTATAGACCTTTCTTCAGTATAAAACTCTTACGTAAATGGGTGAGAATTTAAACCTGAAAAACTTCGTGCAAGGCTTTGATTTGCTTCCCAGCGACTGCGATGCTGTTACAACACATTAGGTGTTTACTTTCTGTTAGACTCTTCTTGCAATCTTTTATTATACATATTACTAGATACAGGAGGATACATAGTAAGGTATACGCTTTGCCATATTTTGTGTTAAACTTCGCAACCCATAAACTATGATATATTTTTTCTTTCCCTTTCAGATCAATATCTTACAATAGTTGAACTTTTAATAAACTTCATAATTTTGAATACATCCCATTGGATAAACTTTAAACTGTAACAATCTAACTGGATTGACACCAAAAATTTTATATATATCGCAAATCAAGAGTAAAACCTAGTGTAAGTAAAATCACTGGAAAAGGCGTGTAATATGTGAATATAAAATGAATTACTGGAATGTTTTAGAATGAACATAAGGCTTAGCACGTTAAACTCTGTTATCTTGCCGCATCTCAGGCAACTATGCGACTAAAAATTAAAGGGTAGTAAACACATCGTCCACCGGACCAAACTCCAAACAAGACTGGGTTTTATAAATTACATAAAAGATATTCCAAGAACATTCAGGCTCAAACGGTGATATAAGATACACAAAAACGACATGAAAACACACAACTAAAGAGCTCAAATACATAAATACATATATAAGAAAGTAATTGAACATAAAAAAACCAACCTGACTTAGATTTTTTGGCACCGCCATTGGCTTTAACTTCAGGCCTCCCTCTCTTACGAGTATCCATAGCCCAATTAACAAATAGGATAAATTGATTAGGATTAGGGAAAACCTAAATCAATAGAATCCCAAAAACCCTAGGAGGGGAGGGTTTTTGCAGCAATAAGGAACGGTACGATGCGGTGAAGAAGGGAATCGTCCCCAGCCAAAGCCCAAAAAAGATAAAAGACCAATGACGGTCGTACATTTATATGTCGGACTTAAAATAAAAATTAATTTTTCTTTTAAATTTGTTTTGGATTCCGGAACTCACCTCTCTTACATACAAAGTACAAATATAGGTGCATAGCTACTAAATTTAATCCGGATTGGATTAAAACCGGTTTTGGACCCCAAAAAATTTAACCTATGTAAACCGGTTTCTGATTTAAAAAGACTTGAATTTTCTTAAACCGCTTTTAGAAAAACCGATTTCTTGAATCAATTAAAACCTTTTTTTGCGTTTTTTTTTGTTTGCTTTCTTTTTCTTTTTTGGGTAGGTTTCTTGTTTTTTTTTTGGCTTAACAAATCAATAAAACAAATACAATTATAGATTATAAATTTATAATTATACATTTATATGAAACACTTTTTTTACAATTATATTTACAATTCTATAATTATAAATCAAGTAAAATACATATATTTTACTTCAATCAAATATATTTTTATATTATATTTAATTATAAATACATAAAAATTTTAAAACCACTAATTATAATTATAAATATATAATTACAAATCTTTTTTTTTTTGGATTTTATCTAATTTATTAACCGGATTTTTGAAACCGGTTTTATTTCTAGTAAAAAAATCTGGTTGGCCAAATAACTAGTTCGATTAAAAATCGGTCCGAATAAAAAAATTCGGTTATACCCAAATCGGTTTCAGATCGAAATCAGATATTCGTATTTTTTGTGCACTTTTAGCTACAAAGGATGATCTACATCACACGCTTCGGCTTAAGCAAGGTCAAAAATAAATAAAAGAAAAGTTAGTCTAATGTAATTCTATAATACATTAAAAAACCATTTACTACTTCATGTATCATGTGATTATTTTTTATAAAAGTTTTCTACATAAATTTAAAATTAAAACATATAAAATTATTTTGATGAAAACATACAAGGATGGTAATTATTTTTTATTTAATTTGAATTTTTATATTCAAATTTATATATAATTTTTAGTTGATAATAATTTAAAATATAATGCTTATATATTTTATTACAATAAATAAAAGATTATAAAATATATTTTTACTAATATTATATTATTTTTATAGTCTTTATTTATTTTAATATTTATTTTAAATTTTCTATATACATAAATTTATGTATTTTAAATTTATATAACTTTAGTATTTCAATAATTAACTAAAATCTAGACATGACAATTTGGTACACGATACGACAGATACGACATGTATACAACACGAGTTTTTCGTGTATGATTTTTGCAAAATCGTTTTTCGTGGACACGAATTTAAAATTCGTGTTTCGTGTCTTATACTGGTAAAACACGAATTTACCTGTATAAACACGTATAAATATCGTATTACACGATGGCATACACAAGACAAGTATAAACTAGAGTTTCAATATTTCTAAAAAAATTTGGGTCTCACTTAATTTGAAATATTAGAAAAAGTTTGGGTTTGTCTTTCGCATTAATGATATGATAAATAAAATTATCGACTTGAATATCAACAAGAAGTCTAGTTCGATCAAAAGTTCGACTTTGGTCACGGGCATTAATAGAATACTTTTGATGTGTTTGTTCGATAATTGAATTATCACGTTTTGGATTTATAATTATATATTTATTAGATTAAATTGGTGTAAAAATTTGCGTTGTCGTCTGACGCGTGTTTTATGCGTGTCGTAACACATGTCACATGAAATTTTTACGTGTCGTGTTCGTGTTTCATATCCAGACACGTTTTAAAAATTGTATCCAGTTCGTGTATTACGAATTTGTGACTGACACAATACACGACACGATTACACGTATTGTCAGGTCTAGTAAAATATAATAAACTCTGACTTATAATATTTATTTATACTTCTTTATAATAAACTCAAATTTCTTATATCTATTTATATACGTTTATACATTTTTATTTTTAAAAAACAAATACATGTAATACATGAGTATCTAATCTATTATTTTCTATATATTAATAAAACAAAATATTTAATGTCATATTTCAAATTAAGAGCATTATTGTTTCATTTTTCCTCTCATTTAGCCTAAATTAACTTTCTGTTTCATGCATTAGAAAAATAATGTACATATTTCCTACTTTTATTTCTTAGTTCTTAAAATAAGCACGAATCTATATATATGAAATATAGAAGGACATAATTTGCCAAAAAAAAGATACATACAATTAGTTTTTTCTAATATTTATAAACATAAATAGATAAATACAACTTTATTATTTTTAATATAAAATAAAATAAGAGATAAATACAATTAATCTTTTCTAATATATATAAACATAAATAAATAATTAAATAAGAGATACATACAATTAGTTTTTTCTAATATCTATAAACATAAATAGATAAATACAACTTTATTATTTTTAATATAAAATAAAACAAGAGATAAATGCTATTAATTTTTTCTAATATATATAGACATAAATAAACAACTAACCAGAAAAAACAAATAAACATTATTATTATTTAAATAAAATAAAATATAAATACAATTAAATATTTTAATCTATACATATAATAAATGAATATAAAATTTTTATTCATTATTTGATTTTTATTTTATAACATAAAGATTATCCTTCTTTTATCTCATCGTTTCCTTTTTTTAATTACAAACTAACTATTATAAGTTTGGGATATCTGTGCAAATGAATGCTCAAGTTGGACCATTTTTGCGATTAAAACCCTTAACTATTTACATTACACAAAACCCTCCAACCGATAACATCTCACGAAATTGGAATATTATCGGTTTTTAACCGATTGAAAATCACAGAACATTGTCGACAAGTCACCAAATTGCAACTAGTTATCAGGTTTGAATTTGAATCATAAAACACATACAAGTGAATTCGCTTGAGAGAAGATTACCTGGAGATAAAGCCATAAAGGATTGGTTAGCAGATTGCAACCAGTTTATCATGTTAGAATTTAAATTTTTTTTAAATCTCATATTGTCAGTTGGAGATTTTTTGTGTAATGAAAATGGTTGAAGGTTTTAATACAAAAAAATCTAACATAGGAGATTTGTGCACAAATTTCCATATAAGTTTCATTTAATTATATTTTCACAATAATTTTGATATAACCTATTTTTTTTTAAAATTTAATTTCCACCATAAAATGATGTCACTTATAAAAGAAAACGTATACGGATTCTCATACCATGATTTTCATAACTATATTTTGTAAGTTTATTAAATTCTTTACACGAGTAACATTAGTATTTTACTATTTCATATAAAATTATTTATTTATTAAATATATACTCATGCAATTACATGGGTAAATAAACTAGATATACCAATAAACAAAATGTTTCTTATCATATGTTAGTCTTTCCTTCGCCTAAAACTTTCTTTTTTGTCTCCTTTTTTTTTCCTCTATAATTACACATCTTACTAATTTATTGATTATAAAAAAAATAAAATGTATTTAAAATACTTATATTTTTACTTCATCGGGTTAAGTTTCAGTCTAATATTAGAGTGGAGTCATGTAGTCACATATTAAATGTACATGTACATTACGATAAAATGTTCAGTTTCATGCAAAAGTGCAATATACACATGTTCAAAAGTGTTTTACGTTCGACGAGTTTGCATAATTTAAAGTTCGTTAATATGTGATAGTTATCAATATACACTTTTATTATTCACATATAAATTTATTTATGAGTTTATTGAAAATGCATTTTTTTTTGTTTTCTAAATATTGGTTCGTTAATATGTACTAATTATCAATATAAATTTATTTTAAGAAAATATCTGATTAGATTAATATTACATCTGGTCATTAGTTTTGTTTTGTAAAATCAAGAAGTTAGATCTTATTAAAAAGGAAAATTTTTGCAAAACACCATCAAACTACGAGTTTTTTGGAAAGTTCCCCAATAAAATTTTTTTGTCTGATAAGACCCTTAACCAAATAAAAATCACGAATTTAGTGTTTTTTTTTTCAAGAAAAGTTATTGGTGGCCTGTTGAGACTTGAGCGGGTTGCAATTTGCTGACGTGGATTTTATAAATCTATGATTTTTTTCGATTAAGTCTCCCAACTAAATTATTTTGTCTTATAAATCCCTTAACTAAATCATTTTGTTTTATAAATCTCTCAACTAATTTTTTTGCCACATAAATCCTTATCTTGATATAACTCATGATATTTGTTGTTTTATCAATTTAAGTGATTATTCAATTGACACTCACGTCACACATACGTGGATGCAAAAAATAAAGCAAAATGATAAATCAAAATGATCATTTTTTATTGTTTAAAGTTTAGTCGGGATGAACTAGTTAAATATATTTAAAATTTTTAGTCTAGACAAACATGGGATCAAAATAATCATCATTTATGTTTTTATATCAAACCGACTTATGTTATCTGGAATACCAGATTTTTAAAAATATTATTTTCAAACGACCATCGTCCTTTTGAAAAATATTATTTTCAAACCAACTTATTTTGGTCTAGACAAGCATATATGACATGCTCTGTAATCGAAATAAACATCGTCGTTATTTTATCGAAAAGTTGAAAGGTTTAAATAGTTTGGGAACTTATCAAGAAAAAAATTGAAATGGGGACTTAATCGATAAAATTTTATACTTTGATGATTTTTTTGAAAATAGGGTTAAACTATAACAGGTTAACGGACCAATTTAAAAGGTTTAAGCAGTTTAGGAACTTATCAGAAAAGAAAAATGAAATGGAGACTTAATCGAAAAATTTTGTACTTTGATGATTTTTTACATAATTTTTCCTATTAAAAAACTAAGCAACCAAAAATTATCAACGAGAATTTAAATGATGTGTAATACATGACAACCGGTTTCAACAATTAAAATTTATTCCACGTAAGATTAATAACGATTACACCATTGATAAAACATCGATTTACTGATTTTTAGTTGGTTCGGGGTTTTATATGCAACGAAAAGTGGTTTGGGATTTTAATCACAAAAAACTAACAAGTTGGATGTTTTTTTGCATAATTATCTCTTAAAAATAATACTAAAAGTTGATTAAATTACTCTATAAATACCTGTATTTACGATACAAAAAATGTCACTAACTAATAATTTATGAGTCATATTTTGGTAAATATAAATTTTATAGAACCTGTTAATTGCAACTTTTACAAGACAAATTTGTCATGGTTTATAGTAAATACTGATAGTTTTTTTTTATTATTAAAATTACTTTATAATAAATATTTATATATAACGATACAAAAATGTCACCAACAAATAATTTATATTTGTCAATTTTTGTTAAATATGTTTTTTATATAATTTTACAATTGCAACTCTTTTAAGAAGTTCCATGTCAGTAATTTGTTTTATAGATCAATTCTTATGTTTTTTTCTTTAAATTTTAACTAATCTTATTTTATTTTTAAAGAACTAGATTATGACCCACGGACACGTGGATAAATTAGATTAAGTTACTTAATTAATATCACAATAATTTTTTTCGGATAGACCCTACTTGTAAAATTATATTTTACAATGTTTGTTTTTATCATTTGATATTTTTGTGGCACTAATTGTCACTAATTTTACGTCATGTGTCAATTTGATATTTTTGTGGCACTAATTGTCACTAATACAATAGGACTTGAACATTATAAAATATTCATGTCTATTATTGGCAAATTATATTATATGCACTTGAACACACTTTATGTGACTTTCAACCGGTTTCAATTGTAATTTAATTTTTTATAATATACTCATTTGACCCATTTGAGACAAAAATATAACCCTAATAATCCGTATATAGGTAATGAGTTGAATTTGGTAACTTCATAAATAATTATGAGTTGAATTTGGTAACTTCTAAAAATTAATATATGGCATAGGGGTAATTATTTATTTTAGTTAAGGGTATAAGAGACATTTCATAAATAATTATGAGTTGTCATTAATCTGGACCATTGATTTATTTTCATCCAATGGTCCAGAAACTCCAAATGGTTTTCTTATTATATATAGTATAGATTGTATGATTTTAATTACATCTCTGTTGCAACTTGCAAGTATCATATTCCTCGTTAATCAACATTCATTCATCATACAGCAATGCAATGCATAACTATCTCTAAAAAGATACGACTGTTTTAGTTATCGAAAATTTTCAAAATTAATATCTCACTTGTCAAAAAAAAATGAAAACTTGTTTAGTTAACAACAACTTCATAAATTTTCATTTTACTTTTTAAAATATCACTTTTTATACTCTTTTGCTTACTAGTCTATTATCTACCCTATATTTCTTTATAGTATCATCTTTCTCTTTCTTATTTTTCTATCATTTATCCTATTTTTCTTATTTTATAACCACTAATCTTATTTTTCTTAAAACCAAAATTTCATCATTTAAACAAATTTTCACTTTTTATGAAACTCTTGTTTTTTTTTTTATAGAAAACTATAACTGAAATTGAAAAACGACTATTTTCGTTAAATAAACGCAACCTAAAACTCCAAAATATGTTATATTGAGAATCAACATATTTTCAACATTCAAATTATTAGGAAAAAAAAAATTGAAACTTGTTTCCTTGATCCATTAATATGGTTTGACACTAGTTTTTATTTAAAATTTGATGATATTATTTATCATATATAGTCTTGAATCGTCATATCTTATAGAAAAATAAATGTAAGATTGAATTGAAAATAAAAAAAGTAGGTTGCATATTCCAAATTGCAACGGAGGGTGTGGTAGGGGTGAGCAGAAACCGAACCGGAAACCGAAAACCCGAAAAAACCGTAAAAACCTGAAACTAAAACAACTCAACCAGATAACAAGATTTAACCAGAAACCACTTTTATTCATCAACCCTAAATCAAACCGGCTCAAGCCACCCTATTACTTACATAGGAAAGCTCACTACAACAACTCTCTGAGTCTTCATCAACAGATGAAGCTCACACTCAACTTTACAGGGTTCAAAACTTACAACCTCATATACGGTTTTAGAGGAACGAAACAAAAGAGACGAAGGAATGTAAACAATAACTGCAGAAATTGAACGAAACCTTTTCTTCCTTTAGACTTGAGGAAACAGCTACTTTTATAGAGCAAGGAAAACCCTATCTCAGAGGGCTAAGAACCGAAAGCCCAACAGCCAACAGCAAGCCCAACAGTGCAACAGCAAGCCCAACAGCTCAACAGAAAATCAGTAAAAAATAACAAAAATACAGATAACAAAAATAACAGAAAATATAAAGGTAACAGAAAAAATAAAGGCCAATATATAAATGCACACACTAAACTTGAGATGTTATTTTAACACCCCCCGTCAAGTTAAGTGTGGAAATGATTTAACAAATTGAGTTTTTTTACACAACCTAGAATGAGAGGGAACAGACAAACCTTTGGTGAAGATATCTGCAACATTTTCTGAAGAATCAACTTTGATAGCCTTTATAACACCTGCAGAAATTTTTTCTCTCACAAAATACAAGTCAAGTTCAAAGTGTTTTGTACGATCATGAAATACAGGATTGGCTGCAATCAGGATTGCAGCCTTACTGTCTAAGTAAATACTGACAGGTAACTCAACATAAATGTGAAAATCATGAAGCACCTTAAGTATCCAAATAATTTCAGACGTAACAGACGCCAATGCTCGATATTCTGCCTCAGCAGAGGAACGAGAGACAGTAGGCTGTTTCTTGCTTCGCCAAGAAATAAGATTTCCATTAAGATAAACACAGAACCTAGTGACAGATTTTCGTAGCATAACAGCCTTTGCCCAATCAGCATCCACAAACACAGTTAAGATATTTTTAGACAACCCACAGGAAGAAATTTGAACCCCAAGACCAGGCTCATTTTTCAGGTATTTTAACAATCGAAAAGCACATTTGAAATGAGACTGACGTGGTTGATGCATGAACTGGCTTAAAACATGCACAGTATATGTAATATCTGGTCTTGTTAGGGTAAGGTAGATGAGTTTCCCAACTAATTTTTGATATACAGTAATGTTGGTCAAAACGAGATCAGTAGGACTTTCATAGCCTTTTGAACTCATAAAAGTACTAGGATCCAAATGATTTTGGGTTGGTTTACACGCAAGCATACCGAATTCAGAAAGAAGATCAAGGCAATACTTCCTTTGAGACATACAGATTCCAGTAGACAAGGTCAGGATTTCAATCCCAAGGAAGTATTTTAAAAAAACCCAGATCTTTTATTTGAAACTTAGTACTTAAAAACAGTTTGAATTTGTCAATTTCACCTTGATCATTACCGGTAACAACAATATCATCAACGTAAACAAGAAGAGCAATGAACACGGTTTTAACATTTTTAATATAAAGAGAATAGTCACTCTTGCTTTGAACAAACCCGTTTTCTAACAAGGCAAAGGTGAATTTTTCATTCCATTTTCTAGGAGCTTGTTTAAGTCCATAAAGAGACTTGCGAAGCTTACATACTTTAGTTTCAGTTTTATAAAAATAACCCAATGGGGGAGACATATAAACATCCTCCTTTAAATCACCATATAAAAAAGCATTATTTACATCAAGTTGATGAATGGGCCAGCCATTAGTAACAGAAAAATTCAGCAAACAACGCACAGTAACCATCTTAACAACAGGAGAGAAAGTCTCATCAAAATCAAGTCCTTCTCTCTGATTGTAACCTTTGGCAACTAATCTGGCCTTATAACGATCAATCTCGCCAGAGGCTTTATATTTTATCTTGTAAACCCATTTAGACCCTATAGCTTTTCTATCTGAAGGTAAGTCAACTAAATCCCAAGTATTGTTACGAAGTAATGCTTCCATTTCCAAATTCATTGCATCTATCCAACATTGGTGCTTTATAGCCTCCCAATAGGTGGTTGGTTCACTTGACTTATTTAAGTTGGAAATAAAGCAAAAATCAGAAACAGATAACCGGGAGTAATTTACAACCTTTTCAAGACCAAATTTAACTTTACTCTCAACAACAAAATCATTATATTTGGTAGGGAAATTACTTTTCCTAACAGACCTACGAGCAGATGGGGACTGAATAGAAGGCTGAACCAAAGGATGGACAGCTTGGGTGCCCTCAGAACCTCCCTTATTATCATTTAGAGTTGCATCAGACACACAAACATCTTGTCCTTCATGAATGGCAGATTTTTGAGACTGATTGCCATCACCATTGGACGGTGTTGCATGGTAGTCTTCAAAAAAATCTTCCCATTCATTCCGACTATGATCACTATGGTCCATACCATCTCTATTTAATATTTTTTGGTTTTCATCATTGGGCTCTTGAGGAACACCAAAAACATTTTGATCAAAAAAGGACTGATAATTTTGATCCAATAAAGTGTGTGGATCTTTATTAGTTGGTTTATAAGGGAAAACAGTTTCATAGAATTTAACATCTCTAGAGTACAGAAAAGTCCGACTTGCAATGCTATAGAGCTTGTAAGCCTTTTTGTCATTAGAAAATCCAACTAAAACACACTTTTCAGATCTTGGTGAAAATTTATCAGTAATATTTAAAAGTTTGGCAAAGCATAAGCAGCCAAAAGTTCTAATGTGAGAGAGATTTGGTTTGGTGTTGTAGACTAGCTCATAGGGGCTTTTTCCTTTGAGGACAGATGTGGGAAGCCTGTTAATCAGATAGGTAGCAGTCAGAATACATTCTGACCACAGATACAAAGGTAAATTTCCTTGAAAAAGTAAAGTGCGAGCTACATTTAAAAGATGTCGATGTTTTCGTTCTACAAGACCATTTTGTTGGGGAGTGTAGGGGCAAGACGTTTGATGAACAATGCCATGTTGTTGTGTAAAATCTTTCATATTTGTATTAACAAATTCAGACACATTATCACTTCGGAAGGTTTTAACAGCTTTGTTGAACTGAGTTTTTAATAAGTTGTAAAAAATAACAATATTTTCAAAAACTTGCTCTTTGGACTTGAGTAGGAAGGTCCAAACAGCTCTTGAGAAATCATCAACTATAGTAAGGAAAAATTTGTAGCCTTCCTTGCTTAACACTTTGTAAGGGCCCCATACGTCAAGATGAATTAATTCACCCAAGTAAGTAGATTTGTGTTCACTTAAGGGGAACGGTTCTCTAACTTGTTTTGCTAAATGACAGATTTCACAAGGTTGAGGAATTTTATCACGTTCAAGTTTTAATGAATTTTTCAGAACATTTAGGACTTGATCTGAGGGATGACCAAGTCGTTCATGCCATAATAGAGTAGACTCATGACTGGTTGGAACATGGGAGAGGTCATGTTCGTTACCTTGATCATTAAGAGAGAAATGATATAGGCCATCATATTGTTTACCAGTCGCCAGAGTCGTATTGTTTTTCAAATCCTGAATATAACAATGACTTTTATCAAATCCAACAAACAAGTTACTATCCTTAACAAGGTGAAAGACAGATAGCAGATTAATGGTGTATTCAGGGACCACTAATACATTATATAAGGTGACCTCTTCAGTTAGCCGCAGGTCACCGATTTTGGTGACCTTAGCAGCAGTCCCATTTGGGTGTGTGACTTTGATATTTAAATGTGTAACATCCACAGTATTAAACATGTGTTTATCAGACCATGTCATGTGATGATTTGCTCCAGAATCAATAAGCCAGCAGTGAGTATTAGTTTGATGATTTAAAAGTGACCCAGACACAATAAAAGAATTAGAAGTATTGCAATTACCACTCATGTTGGAATGTGACGTAATAGGCTTTGGCTTGTCTTCAAGAAAATTCATCAACTTTGACAGTTGATCTTTAGTTAAGGACACATTAGATAGATCACTTGTGCTGGAATTCTGATTTGTAAGAGAAACTTGGGAAGAGCTGTTGTTAGATTTCTTTTTCCAGGAAGTGGGATAGCCAACAATTTCAAAACATTTGTCAACAGAATGGTTAGTTCTTCCACATTTGGTGCATTTCAAATTATTTTTGGCTTTTGAAGGGTACCCTATGATTTCAAAGCATCTTTCAATTGTGTGCCCACTTCTTTGGCACTTTTGGCATTTTAATTCAGGGTTAGCAACAGCCCTTGGGGCAGGAGAAGATTTAGAGAAAAAAATAGCTGATTGACCACTAGCTGTGGACAACCGATGCGATTCTTCTCTTGAAATAATAGAAAAAGCAGTTTTAACGCTTGGTAAGGGATCTTGAGTTAAAATGTTGCTTCTGATAGATTGATAAGTATTGTCAAGACCCATCAAAAATTGCATGAGTTTTAAAAAATTTGAATGTTTTTGAAAATCTTTTGATGCGTCACATATGCATTGAGGGAGCTTTACCATAATGTCATATTCTCTCCATAAAGAATTTAATTTGTGATAATAATCAGAAACAGGAGTGCCATTTTGAGTAAGAGAATTAATTTGATGGTGCAAGTTGAACATGACAGAGCCATCAACTTTGTCGTATGTCTCTTTCAGCTCAGCCCACATATCAGTGGCATTTTTTGAGTATATTTGACCATTATACAAATCATCACACATAGTGCCCAAAATCCAGGAAATAACAACAGCATTACAACGATCCCATTGTTTTCCCAAAATTTCATTAGTCAAGGGTCGTTTAAAAGAACCATCAATAAATCCAGTTTTATTTTTAGTTTGAAGAGCTAATTCCATAGCAACTGCCCACGATTTATAATTTCCAGTGCCCTTCAATTTAAAGTTGATAAGAGGGGTGTTACAAATATCACTTGCATGCAAGTATAGAGGATCACCAAAATCGAGTCTACTGATCAGAGTTTCTTCGTGATCCCCCATGTTAAACAGACTTAACAATCCCAAGTCACCACACATAAGCAACACAAAACCAAGATACAGGGACCACACACATAAAAGGAAAGAAACAAATAAACAGATACACAAGACAATTAACAGTATCAAAAACAGAAACCACAAAGAGAGAAAGAGCCCGTAAATGGCAGGATTCCACGAGCGTTCAAGACGCCAGGTCAAGCCAGGACTAATTCTCTACACAAACAGACAGATAGATGGAACGAAAAAGTAAACAAATAGAGCCTCGTCTATAGGCCAAGTATGTTCTCAGGGGCAGTTGATTCCCGATTCTACGGAAACTCCCAAGAACAGGAACTTGCTACAACACGAGTGAGTTAGAAATTCTTACAGTGTAATCCACCAAGTCGATGAGATGAGGAATCGAACAAGATGAATACCGCAGCGGAGATGAACCAGAACTTACGATGAGGTACTGAGAACAAAAAAAACCTTCTGAACAACAGCAAGAACCAGTCGCAACACCGAACCAGAGGTAGGTCGCCTTTTCGGAACTTAATCGCCTTTTCGGAACTTGGCTCTGATACCATGAAACTAAAACAACTCAACCAGATAACAAGATTTAACTAGAAACCACTTTTATTCATCAACCCTAAATCAAACCGGCTCAAGCCACCCTATTACTTACATAGGAAAGCTCACTACAACAACTCTCTGAGTCTTCATCAACAGATGAAGCTCACACTCAACTTTACAGGGTTCAAAACTTACAACCTCATATACGGTTTTAGAGGAACGAAACAAAAGAGACGAAGGAATGTAAACAATAACTGCAGAAATTGAACGAAACCTTTTCTTCCTTTAGACTTGAGGAAACAGCTACTTTTATAGAGCAAGGAAAACCCTATCTCAGAGGGCTAAGAACCGAAAGCCCAACAGCCAACAGCAAGCCCAACAGTGCAACAGCAAGCCCAACAGCTCAACAGAAAATCAGTAAAAAATAACAAAAATACAGATAACAAAAATAACAGAAAATATAAAGGTAACAGAAAAAATAAAGGCCAATATATAAATGCACACACTAAACTTGAGATGTTATTTTAACAAAACCGAACCCAAAAAAACCGTAAAACCGGAAAACCAAAAACCGAAAACCGAAAAAACCGTTTCAAATGGTTTGGGTTAGGATTGCGTCTCAAAACCGAACCGAAAAACCGAAACCGAACCGAAAATTAATAATTAATTTAATTTTTAAAAATATTTTTTAAGTTGATAGTAGATATTTGTTTTCTAGTAAATTATTAAGTATTATGTTTCTAAATAAGTTGCTAGTTAGTAATTACAAATGATAACTACTATATAGTCTAAATGAGTAATAGTAACTACTAGTTAAAATAACCATTTCAAGATAAAAAAAATAAACCAAAAAGAATGGTTTTAAACCCAAAAATCGAACCAAACCCATGAAAACCGAAAACCCATAAACCATGGTTCAACCCGAAAAACCGAGAAACCAATCCGAGAAACCGAAAACCCGAACCCGGAAGAAACCGAAACCGAACGGTTTTCAAAACCCAAAAACCGAAATAAACGGTTTGGGTTCGGTTTGGGCATGAAACCGACCCATGCTCACCCCTAGGGTGTGGAGTGTGGAGGAGGATTATACATGTATACACCGTACTAAATACAAGGTTAAGGTTAATAAGAGGGTTTAATGAAAGGCGGCGAGAGAAAAGATGAGTATTGGTTTAGAGAGTGTGCCTCAATCTCATGCCCTCTCACATCTTCACATTTTCAACATCAACCCTCAACTCCCATTCCTATCACTATCACTTTCATCCCTTTCTCCTTGTCGGAGGAGATTACTTTCTTCTCAAACTCAATACCCATTCTCCAGGTCTCTCTCTCTCTCTCTTTTTCTTTGATTTTTCCTCTTTTTATTTTTATTTTAATCTGGATCAGATATTGCGTGACACAGGATCCAGATGGACTCAATAAATAAAGTTGAGAAACTATATAGTTTCTTCAAGTTTCAGCCACCATGGCTATTTGAGGACTTCACTTCGCTTTTTTTCTTTTTTGATTTTGTTTGGTGAGATTTACCAAGTTTAGGCATGGAAGCTGGATAAATTATGGAAATTTATATGTATGTAACAACAAGATCCACCTTTTCCTACTTACAGATGTGTGGATACACTTTAGATACAGTGATCTAACAAAGTAGTTAGCCATTGACCAATCTTTAATGTACACTTCTTGTTATGTTTTGCCCCCCTTCTTTTTCTTTTATACATTATTGATTGTTTAACTTATCTAATCTTGATGTATAGATTCCATTTCAATGCATTGAACATGTGAACACTTGTATATAATGGGTTAGGACTAACTTGTAAGGCTCATACTTTTCGTCTCCTTAAACCAGGCTTAGCATGTCTAACGATAGCTTTAAGAGAACTCAAATAGCAGCATCAACGATGATGATGAACGGAAAGCAATCTACAGAGAGGTAGGATTTTAGTTAGAATAACTTTAGTTATGGCACATCATAGTGTTCAAGAACCCTTTTTTTCCCCTGCTATGTTAATGACTCTTTTTTTGTGTTTCCTATTGGTTTGGTGGTGTGTTGTCTGTAGGTATGCAGTTGTGACGGGAGCAAACAAGGGTATTGGCTTTGAGACAGTTAGGCAGCTTGCAGCTTCAGGTGTGACAGTCTTGTTGACAGCCAGAAATGAAAAGAGGGGTACAGAGGCCATGTCCTTGCTCCATAGCCTTGGTTTTCCGAATGTACTGTACCATCAGCTTGATGTACAAGACCCTCAAAGCATAGAAGCTTTGGCCAATTTCGTACAAACCCAATTTGGGAGGCTTGATATCTTGGTAATTACAAGACTTTCTTCCTCTTGCTTCCATCTTTAGGAGTAATTTGTTGGTTGTAAAGAAGAATTCAATCTTATATAGGTGAATAATGCTGGTGCTTCTGGAGTGGTGGTTGATGAAGATGGTCTAAGGGCTCTGAATATAGATCCAGCGTCTTGGGTAAGTAAACCATATATGCACAACTTCCATTGAGTTCAAGTTTATATAATCTGATCAACTTTGTTGTAGCTCTCAGGCAAGGCAACTAACATTGTTCAAGGGGTGATAAAAACAACCTATGAAAAGGCAAAAGAATGCATCAACACAAACTACTATGGTGTCAAAAACGTAACACGAGCACTCCTTCCACTCCTACAGTGTTCCATTTCTGGTGCTAGGATCGTAAATGTCTCTTCTCTCCGAGGTGAATTATGGGTTAGTGTCAATTTTGTTTGGAGGCCTATTTCCCATGTTCGATATAAATACGAGAACAAATTGGTTCTGATGAAAGTATATTACATGTATGATTTTTGTGTAGAGAATCCCGAATGAACAAATAAGAAAGGAGCTTGCGGATGTAGAGACTTTAAGCGAAGAGAAGATTGATGGATTTGTGGAGAAGTTTTTACATGATTTGAGGAACGACAAACTGGAGGCCAACGGATGGTCAAAGATGTTACCGGCTTACAGTGTGTCCAAGGCCATGCTCAATGCCTACACTCGGGTGCTTGCAAAGACGTACCCGGAAATGTGCATCAACTGCGTACATCCTGGATTCGTGGACACCGATTTGAATTGGCACACGGGTACAATGACATTGGAAGAGGGAGCACAAGGGTCAGTTATGTTGTCTCTTTTACCTGAAGGAAGCCCTTCGGGTTGCTATTTCGATCGTACACAAGTTGCTGAATTTTGACACAAGTTTCCTCCTCCGTTGTTGCAACTTTAACTTGGGACAATTATGTTACAATGAATTGGTCGATCATATTGAATCAATTTGTAGATTGCCATTGTAAATGGCAGTTGGTGCATGCAACAAAAAAAGATTGATTTCTAATGGTTTTATTTATATATATTATTCCTGACGGAACAAAAGTAAAATCAATTCACGTAGCAACGTATTGATGGTTTGATTCTCTCAATATTTGATCTCAAACATTTAAATTGAAGCTCAACAAACACTATGATAAACTGGGGATGAACCTGGAAATAAAAGACATATATTTTAATTCATTTATCCTTATTTTAATTTTAACAACACATTTTAAGCACGTATACAAATAAAAAGAATAAATTGTAATATTTTAATTTTCAAAATAAAATAAATAATTTTAATGAAAATCAATCGTCGTCGATTAAATTAATTTGGACTGGAAATCTATTTTACATGTTTTGTTTTTGATTTCTGAAACTTTGCAATATTTAATACTTAATTCAGATGCTGTTATTATACATAAAATCAAATACGACGAAGCTTGAAATTAATTTCATATTTTCATTAAACAGTAACTTTTATTTAGAGAGTTTTTTTGGATGTGATGCATAGTCAAGAATGGATAGAATAGACAACTCATATTTAAAAAACCATTATTGGCATGATGGCTTTTAAAGGTTTATATGAATTTAAGACTTCTAAGGTTTTATGAATTAGAAAAATAATACGCTCCCCTTAAAATACTATGTAAAAAACAAAATGAACATTTTTATATATGTTGTATTTTTGCATGACACATAAGAAACTTATGATTGCATAACAATATAAATCATTGTTTAAATTTTAATAGACATATCTTTTGTTATTATAAATTTATCAGAATTTTTTATATTATATAAATTGGATTTAGAATTTTTTAACATAACTACTAGTGAAATGGCAATGTAAATACAGGTCTAATCGTATATACAAGGGTATGCATTGATGATTGCTTTCCATTATTTTTATCTGACCTATACAAGAGTGAGTATGCATGAAAGAAAGATATAATAGTAAGGATGGGTTCCGAATTGAACTGTGTGACGAAAAATGACATACACAAGTGTTTTTTCTTCAATTGGTCAAACAGAGGGGGTTTTACCCCAAGACGGCTTTACTTTGACGGTTCATTTTTTCAAATATAATAAATAATAATTCACAACATACATCATCGGTCAATTAGCACCAGCTGAAGTAACTCCACAAATGAGAATGGTAGGAACAGCAACTATTATTATCATTATGCCTTCCATTTCCTAATTGTGGACAGCCAAAACAGTTATGTATGTGCATTCTACTTCTATAAGCACCGCCCGCGTCTATACAAGAGGTCTCGTCTTCTTCAACAAACAAACAATTTCTCAAAACTAAAACAATCTAACTTGTTTGTAAGTTAAACACATCTCTCATTGCTTTACACCTCTAACTAACTAACTAACTAGATGATATCAACATACTCCTCTGCCTGGTTATCACCTGCTGTTATGCTTCCTCCTCTCACCATTCCATACTCATTGCTTCCATAATGCATGCTTCTAGGTGCGCCTATTTCTCCATCCATTGCTTGCCCATGCATCAATCGCTCTTCTCCTCCTGATTTTTATTTTAAACATTAACTAAATCATTTTCGCTTTATTCATCATTCTTCATGGCCCTTGTATGTATATTTGCAATACAGGTAACCAGCTTCTCACCATTTTAAGTGAAACGGTATACGAAGTTGGCAAACAAAACGCTAGTCAAGTTCATCAATAGAAAAATGAGGATGCATGGAAAGGAGCCTTTCAAACATACAAGTTTAATAGATGCTTATTACTGAACAGATGCAATTTATGATGGATTATTAGATAAAGAGTAATTTAACTATAGTCAGTATCTTCAAGTGGTTATTGAAGAAGAATCAGCAAGGTACTAGTAGATATCTGATGATATTCTTAATAGGGCAGTGCAGTTAAGGTAGCCCACACTAAAAAGGTCAGTGAAGGATTACTGCTCCCAAAACCTACGCAATTAGCATATACAGTATATGAGCTTGACATAGTTTAAATTCTTACTCAAAACCAAGTCATGCTACTTGAATACTACTTCATAGTATCCAAGGAGGGGTGTACCCACAAGCAATTGAGTTGAGTGATCTTCCAGAGATGCCTCCAAAAGTACAAATATTCAAAATATCATACTAATAAAAATGAAATTAGATGGAAGTATTTAATCAAAGTACTTGTCAACCAAAAGATGAAAACTCGTAGAGAACAGCAGACAATCGTAAACCTAATTTCTTTTAGTTTGTAATGATTAATAACATTGTAACTTTTACTTGTTTGTTTATTATTTAATCAAGATGAACCGACCCGAATTTTCGAGATTGAAAGGGCCACAAACACTCATACCCTCGTAGCATTGTTAAATTCCAATATATAAAGAAATTTCTGGATCCGCCACTGCATCCCAAGTACTCTACACTCATTTTGAATCTTCAAAACATGGACGCTTTCCTCTGGGCTTCCAAAGATATATAACTCTAGGACAAGTGGGCAACCCAGGGAGCCATTGTTGTGAAAAAGAGGGCCAGTCAACATCATAGGAGAATCAAATGCTATGTTAATTCTACTCTAAAGGCCGGCATACAAGTCACCATTAAACGAATATGGGTCGATAACTCGATATTGTAGAATGACAGCGTACTTTTTCATGACTCCTTTTAGTCACTGCAATTCTTTCATACTGGGTAAGTCTACTTTTAGAAACCATCCCACTAAGGTCAACAGTTAACCGGATGACCAGTTTCATGAATTCAAATTGACATGACGGCATACGTGGCATTTCACTAGATGAAAACAAGATCGTTTTGACCCTTTCAATTTTGATGGAACAGACTTCAACTTGTCAAAAAATTGAGTCAAATACATCAAAGCCATATGATATTATGATGAGATGTTGCATATGATACCATGTCAAATTTAATTGTGATGTGATCATATGGTGGTGACCCAAGTGAGGCGCATTTTAAAAGTATACTTATCTGGTATTAATAAAAGAGCAGTGGTTCAGGCCAGCTATCCCTAATCAAATCACATCTAGTGAGACCGCCCCTCAAAAACCATATAAGTATATAACAGTTAGCTATATGCACCACCCCATATTGGAACACAGATTAGGAAACACTGCCCTGAACCCACCCAAAAGAATGCTGAAATCACATTGGCACTTGAATTGCTTTGGTTTTATCATGTGTAAGGTTTTTAGGGCCAACTTTAAAAATTAAGGACAAACGAAAATCACTAAATATCTACTTAAATAGCATAGTAAAATATCGAAAATAGAAAAAGAGTTTACCACTATCACTGTCAGATGCATCTGCAAGCTTTGCAATGACATCGATCAGTGCTCGTTCATGTTCCTAGATCATCCATAAAATAAAGAATATAAAAAATATGACATGGAAATAAACTTTTTTTAAGATCCATGGGTTGGTTTACATATCATACCTTGAGCATTTTCTTTGCCTTCTCAATTTCCTGCAGATCAGGATGACTAGCATCAAACACCTTTTCCACCTACCAAGATTTAAGGTCAGAAGAAGGATAATAACTTTTGCGTAAATGTAGACCATGGTAGAGGAAAAAGGACGACATAAATTAAGATTATCAATGAAAGTACCTCCTTTATAAGGGTGTCAGTGTGAAGTATCTCTATTTCATCTGAAGCCTTCATATCACCATTCTGCATGGGTGGGTATCCTTTTCGAGATTGATCCTTTGGGTTCCCTCTACCCCTTCCAACTCCATGGCTAACTTGATTGCCAAATCCATGTCCTTGTCCACCATGACTGACATGATGAGATCCTGGGTCCTCACCCAGCCATTGGATATCCTCAGGAGGAATCTGACAATGGGAATTTTCCATGGTAAATTAATTAATTGAAAGGAGATTACATCTTAAATACTAAATCACACATCAAGAATTAATATGCAACATCATCAAACCAAGTGAATGCCTCCATCACCGCAAATGAAAAATTAACCATTATACAAGTACTAAAAAGGGACTTAACACCATAGCAACAACTTACCTCCTTGAGATTGACCCATTCAAAGCTTTCCTGTGGTGTATTCTTATTATAAAGCAGAGCATGCCGTCCCTGCCAAAAAGTTAAAAAAAAATATTAACAATGATAGATGCTAGATTTGCATGAATTGAAGATGTAACATCTGTATTTCTATGGGTTGGTCATCTCAAAAAAAATAAGGATACAATGGATTACCATATGCTTAAATAGGTTTCAAAAAAATATCTCGGGCATAATTCGATGTCCGCAAGACTACAACTCAGATGGAAAGAAAATCTTCATTTTGATCATGGACCATGATCAGTTATTGGAAGTTTATTCCCTAATCATGGTAATATAAATTATGAAAGATAGATCCTTGAAATTTCTTATCCAAATATAAGAGAAAAGAAGGTCAACTTAAGAGCACCAAAGTAGACTGCTCCTTGTGGACAAGAATTTAAAGACAAGACCTAAGGCAATCTGCAGATGAATGAAAAGCATATTTTCATCCAAATGCCATAAAAAACATGAAAACTTGGGGTATAAAGAAGATTGAAAATCACACATCATGAAAACCTCACATCCTACTTACATCCCTCAAACGCTAGGCACATAGCTATGTTGCTAAGTGTTGTGCAACTCCTTTCTTCACCAAGCAATGATGCAACATATTGAAGTGATCCAATTGTCCTCTAATCCTCATAAGAACAGTATCTAAGCTCTACATGGTGGATCGAAATATCATACAAACTGGACACAATGAAATCTTAGAGGACTCCAAATATGATACACACACACACATATACATACATACATACCATACATACATACATATATATAAACATATATAAACAATGATAGTTAAGGTTTTTAAATTTCCATATATTTTAGCAAACTCTTGCAATCCACATCTGTCTTCTATGAGAATTGAACCCCAAACCTCAAAGTTACTTTTGTGTGTTAATGTTATTGGGGGCAAGGTCCTCCTAGTTTTGTGAAGATATTTTTTAGAGATAAAAGGTATAACAAGACTGCTATACATTAATAGAAAATTTGAAGTTCACACAGCGCTACATGCAGTCAGGCAGTGATATTTTCCAGATTATTTTTTCAAATTTAGATATAGAGAGATGTGAACTACTCAGAAAAGAGAGGGTGAAACTTACTGGACAATAAAACATTAGATTCACTTGCATCAGTCTAAAAAACTGGGGATTTTATAAAATAACGTAATTTCAAAAGTTGTAAAAAGATTATAAATATATAAAGAAAATTAGCGAAGATAATCAAGAACTTGTGAGGATAATATAACAAGTTGATTCTAATGTCCATATATATGAACACACAGCCCACGATTTATAATATCAGCACAAATAGCATCTAGCCATCTACTATAACCCTTCCCCTAAAAAAAACATATTTATGACTTCCCTGAAGATAAAGTATCTTTTACAGCCACTCAATAAAGGCAAAAAAACCTAGGACATACCTGTACAGGGTTGTAGTCAACTATGACGGCCTCGTAAAAGTTGTTGTCATCAGGCCATCTAGTTCTTAATTTCCTCCCAATTAATTGATCCCTTGTACCCATATCAGTTGCTTCATTTGGTACAGTAATAGCAGAAGTTCCATGATTTGATAGCATTCCCCTCGGAGTACGCCCCATTAAGGAGTACCTAGGGGACTTCATTAACATTCAAGTTGACCCATTAGTTGAGAATATAATAAAACAATAACTCAATATAACGTTCAGTTTTGAATTCTTAATCAACTCACAGGTTTAGGGTTTTGTATTCCAGCTCCCAAGCCAGAAAATGATTGAGTGGGTAAAGACAGGGGCATAGATGTTTTTTGCCTCTTCCGAGATGCTGAAACAGTTGGACTCAGTGAAATAGGGTCATGGATAGATTGGGGAATGTTGAGCATTGCACTACGGGTTCCTCCTGAAGTCCTCCACTCCCTGATCCTTATAATGATGTCGTCGGTATTTACCTTGGAGAGAAGTTCTCTATGCTCATCATCAGAAACTCGCAGCTCTTTCCGAAGTTCTGTAATTAATCCTTCCTTCTCCTGAGATATTATTACATACATCACAGGGGAGTTGAGCCATTCAGTAGGGAACAAATTAAGTCCATAATATAGATTTGTAGGAAGACGTAAATCATACCCATGAAAGGGCATCAGACTGCGCTTTGAAAGCTCGTAGCACTGAACTGTATGCTACTTGCTCAAGGTAATGAATCTGGGACTCCATCTCATGTTGCATCATTGCAAATGTAGCCCTGTCCACAAACCCTACATAAATGTGTAGGTGAAAGTTTATTAGTGTACATTAACAAGTTCAATATCGTAGTATGAATAACTCAACTGAATAAAGCTCATATAAAACCTGTATTAGCAAAACTTGTATCATATTATCAGAATGACTGAAGGAAGGTTTATGGGGGAAGGAGGGAGAGAAAGGCATAAAGTAACTTGCTCCCAGGTTCGTATAAATTATGGGTAAGTGAAACCTTGGGCACGCCTTAACTCTAGAAATAGTCACTGAGTAAGATATTGATTGTGTAATGTGAGAAGAGAGCAGGCTAATGTGAGTAAGGTGAGTAAGGTATTCTCCTCAACAGTACATCATACAATCAAACCCTAAATAACGAATTATTCATGAACTCTTGACCCCATATGGGAATTCTATTTTTATCCAAAACCCAACTTGCTACAATCAGTGAAGTCAAAGATGAGACACTGTATCAAAGATTCAAAGACTAGAAACACAACTAAAACAACATAAAATACACTGCAAATTTAACTTCTTCAGCCTTGAATGACGACGACAACTTCAAACTTCTACTTCAATTTCCCTCATGCCCTAAAATATTAATTGTCTGCCATTTTGCATATTTCAATTGTTTGTTTTATTGTTTATAATGTGTTCTTTCTATTCTCCTTGTTAATTATTACATTAGTGGTTCAAAACTAAATGCAAAGACTTATATCATATGGTACTTCACATTTAACTGGCCAAAGGCCTTAGGCAACTATGGTCCTTTGCATCTCCTAGTTCTCCTTATTGTTTTCACATCCTTTACTCTCTTTTTCTGTCAATCCTAGTTGAAACCATATAATTTATGTTTTTAAAATTGTTGCATTATTTTCAAGCTATTTAGACGTACAAATATGGGAAGAATGTTGTGGCAAAGTTGCTCTTGTTTTAAAAAGAGCCCCCATTCCACCAAACTCTGCCCGCCCCGATGTTAGGCACCATGAGAGAGAGCTTCTCCAAGCAAGTAAGCTATTCCACATACAAATGAATTTATGTATTCAGTTAGAGAAGAGGACAAACTTGGGAGGATATGTCAAGTGTCAACCCACATGATCGATCATGCAAAAAAGTAGGGGAAATCCAATATGAATCAAGTTACAAGTTACGATTTCATTTTTTATATCAGTTATCCTCTCTATTTGGGAGTCCTACATCCCTATCTAGCCTTCAAACAACCTGCAATCACATTTTAATTTCTCCTCACACTGCATAAATGGAACCCACAATTGAAAAGATCAAATACCTACAAAAATAAGCCATAGAACATGACAAACTACAGACCTTTTTCAACAACTGTAAGAATAAACCAAAGTCTGGTGTATCTAAAACCATGCAACCATCCTAACTTAATTTGGTTGGGTCTGGACTCTGGATGTCAACCAAACTTTTTTGTTATTTGACAAAGTAATGCAGTAAATGCAAATCCGGGAACTTTAATAAGAGTACATAGAAACAAATACAAATTATGGTATCCTGTTATATTATATCATTCTTTAATCTCTCTTTTAAGATTTCCTTGTAGGCATATAGTTCATAATTCCCTTTCCGCATGCGCAATAAAAAATACAACAAATTTTCATTGTAGCATCCCCCCCCCCCTAAAAAAAAATTACACGTCAATGCTAGGGACCTTCACGATTAAACAAGCCATGTCCTTTCTCAATTCTAAAACTAATGTCCTTTCTCATCAAAAATCGATTCTATACATAATTACAACACCATGATATATCTCTCTCGACTCTACATGATGGTATGATCATCGTCTTTCTACATATTGTAGTACTTGTATGACATGATTGTATCTCTTTATATTATTGACTTCTTGCTTAGTAAATCACATTGCTCAAAGGGATATCACTTGTAATGCTTCATATTCCTACACTTGCAATTCTACCTAATGTAATGATTGTAATCACTGTTTCAAAATAGAAGGAAATATTCACATGAAAATGGATCTTGTCAATATGATATAAATGCAAAATCCCCATGGTTTAGTGCTTTTGATTAAAAAATTGAAACAATTATCTCAAAAGTTTTATGATGTTAGAAAATGCCTCACAATAAATGATGTTAAATTTCATTCAGTCATGTAACGTAGAAACTCAAAGAGAGAGAAAAAAGAGATGCCGAATGAATCTGAGTCATCCACCATGCCCACAATCTCTAATGCGTTGAGTTTTTTATGTTGACCCCCTACTTACTTATGCAGCCCTCCTTTGTAGTTCCTGTTTCGTTGCTAAATAATTTGCTTTCAGTTAAACAACACATGCTACATATAGAAGGATAGAAATGACATTGCGTTTTATGCATTTATTTGTGCAAAATCCACAAACAAGAAAAGAGTGATCTTGATAACAATTATAAAGTTGAAAGAATGGGATTAAAAAACTAATTTCTTATTCAATATATTGTTTAAGGAAAGTATGATTCAATGGCATTAATCAAGAAATAGATTGCAAAATATGTTGGTAAACCAAAGGAAAAAAATTAAGTTTTAGTAAGGGAGTTTTTGGATGCATGTTTTCATAACAGAATTTGTACTACTACTCAAGAATCAGAATCTGATAACTAATTGCAATAAAGTGATTAACATTGATAATATTTCGCTAAAGTTAAATTTATCCTCGTATATCAATTTGTTGTAGTAATACCTGCTTCTCAAACTCATTATGTTAGCCAAAAATATTTAAAAAACTAGAAACAGAATCGAATATGCCCAACACATCAAAACTGATAGGTTTGCAGCACATTCAAAGGCCAAACACTTCCTAAGTTTAAATAAAAAAATTTTGTATTGATTGTAGAGGTTATCAGTAGGAAAACCATATCAACTATTGCTTGTGAGTCTATGTGTGATACAATTGTTTTGGTTTCATCGAGGCGTGACAAATCGAACAAGCATTAATTCATTATCCAGCCCAAATCATCATTGTTTGGATTATTGTCAATATTTTTTTCATTTACTCAACCCATGCCAAATCATCATGTTTGGCATTGATGGTTTTGTGAAACAAGTCGATATGACAAATTGTCCTCACCACACAAGAGACCACATGCCACTTGCACACAACTTCCAAAGAGACATACTAATATCTTTGTAAACTGTCGCATCATTTTGGACATAGAAATAGGGGAAGCAAAGCTAAATAATAATGACTCGTTGTTCAAGCAACATAGCAAGCTGGCATAGCAGCATACATTATCAAGTTATCAACTAATCCTTTAAACACTCATTAATATACTCAAGTTTTTTAAAGTTCATATAAAACTTAAGATGCCCCCAACAATTATTTGACCTACGGATCAAGCAGTCAAGCCATCAGCTACGTTGAGATAAAACAAAATCTCACAGTAGAAGGTAAATTTTGGTGCGTGGAGAATGAGATGTACATATAATACACTGAATTTGATTTGGCTTGTACATATACAATTTTAACGCACCTTTGTGATACGATGGGTCCTTTGATATGCTATCGTGACAACATACAGGTTAGATTTTTATACTAATATTTATAGATCAATGTGCATTCTTCTAATTCGAAACCCTAATTACAGGCCTAAAACACCATAAGGCAAAGGCAAAGGCAATGAAACCACCTAAAAAAAGCTCGCCACAGACGAATCTTAATTTCGTGGTGTATAGCTGTAAAATCCCCAATCTTAACCTATCAATTTTACGTAAACTACAGCTCGGAGTTCAAGAAACAATTAAACCAATCGAGAAATATAACAGCATTCACATACTAAATTTCACATTGAAACCCTAAATATAACAGCATTCAATACTAAATGAAGGTAGACAACGATCAACTTACCGCCACAAAAATCAAATCCCCAGAGGAGCGGATCTTCTTCGAGGTGGCAAAGAACCCTAGAAACCAGAGAAATTGATGCGAGAAATTACTTCTCGGACGAAGTGAGTCCAATTGGTACGAAAATTATAGCACTTCAATGAGAATCACACAATGTGAAGAACTGGCATAGCTTTTTGCATGAATTTTGTAAGAGATGATACGAGATACGAATTTTGCTTCGAAGATAGGGAACAATTGGAAGAATTGATGGGGTTTATATAGAAGGTCGGAGGGGCGATTGGATATTGCGGACTACAGAAATGTAAAGGCGGACATGAAATTATTTTCGAAATGGATTTTGTTTGTCACCGGGGTTCCGTTTCTTTTCGTGAATTGCAAACCGCACCCTCGAGGTTTTATGAATATAACAAAACCTGGGTTCCCCTCCTAGGGTGTTCAAAAAAAGCCGAATCCGAGCATCCGAAATAAAAATCCGAAATTCCAGATTTTCAGATATTCGGATAATCCGATATCCGAAAATATAAAAAAATAATTTTTTTGTTATCTTTAGTATTGATTATTTATATAATATTGAGTGTTTATTATTATTCTAATGTATTGAGTTTTATCTTAGTATTATAGATTTATTA
The DNA here is from genome assembly GCA_020465985.1 of Centrapalus pauciflorus. Lineage (NCBI taxonomy): Eukaryota > Viridiplantae > Streptophyta > Magnoliopsida > Asterales > Asteraceae > Centrapalus > Centrapalus pauciflorus. Next base: position 842,330 of record JAANYP010006955.1, on the reverse strand, counting down.
ACTAATAGTTTCATAATTTTTTGTTTTTTTATAATTTTTTAGTCGTTTTGTGTAAAATAATTCCGAATACATTTAGTTTGTGATATATTTATTTTTAATATCTATTTGGATATATGAATTTGTATTTTAGATATTTAAATATTTGATTTAAAATTTTAAAATATGAATTTTCGGATATTCGGATAATCCGATATCCGAATCCGAAATTTCGGATTCGGATAGCAAAATTCACTATTCGAAAATTCGGATATTCGGTTTTGAACACCCCTACCATCTAGTGTATTCGTATCTAACCCCCCGATAATAAAATCTATCTATATAATTAATATGTCATGTGTCATGTTTGTCCTTGATTTGACATGTCACTCTTTCCTTTTGCCACTTTATTTACTAAAATTACTTAAAATATTAAAGAAAATTAAATCTATCCAAATTTATTATGATTAATTTAATAACTAACTAGTTTATTACATGCGTATCACGCAGATATATTTAATATATATAAAATATAATAAAATAAATGATAAATTTATAAATATTATTTTTTAAACAAAAATATATAATAATGATATTATTATTTATTATGACCTATTAATTCTATATATTTCTAAATATATATGAATATTAATTATTTTCTTATATTTTTCTAAGATTTTATTATATTATAATTAATAAGTTAGTAGAGTATTAGTTTTTGTTTGATTTGATTTGAATTTAAAAGTAGATTACATTATATTTGGATAGATATAATTTAAAATTATTTCTTATTTTTAAAATCTATAAATGTCACGTGTCGATTCATGGTGATGACACGTGTCTTCACAATAATTGAGTATAGTTACTCTTTTATTTAGTAAAGATTATAGATTAACTAAAATTAAGCAAACTTTATTATTCTTATAATTATTATCTTATGAGAGATGATTTGTACACAACATTTGTTTCCATACACAACAATTTCATATAAATAGACTATTTTACCCTTACTATAAAGGGTTAAAATGTAAATTTGATAAAAGTGATATTAAGGGTAAAATAGTCTATTTACATAGAATTGTTGTGTATAGAAAATAAGTGTTGTGTATAAATCAAGTCCCTTATCGTATCCATCTATACTTTAAACGAGTAATTAACATGTCATGTTTGTTTTCCTTTGATTTGACATGTCAGTCTCTTCTTTTATCACATCATTTACTAATTTACTTTAAATGTTAAAGCAAATCAAATCTATCCAAATCTGATATGGTTAATTTAATAAGTACTTAACTAAAATTAAACAAACTTTATTATTCTTATAATTATTATATTATGCATATTTATATATATTTATTTTTAAAGTTAATCCATGTAACACATGGGTATTAACTTAGTAAAGTAATAGTACATCAAGTATTGTCAGGGTCGTCCTTCAAGGCAGATCATGAATGCTCACGATGAAACAATAGAAAAAAATACATCATTCAGATACTTAAACAAAAAAAACACTATTTCGAGCGCCGGTGGGTTTCGAGAAAACATGGCAAGTCAAGTCAAGCAAATAACTAAATAAGACTTATAAAATAGAATAATACTATAGTATAGAACGATAAAACCTGATCAAAATAATGTGAGCCATGAGCAAATAAACTTTTAAAGCAAAACTACATTTCTATTGAACAATATGCAATACGTCAAATCAATGAATCATAAATTTAGTGAATAATTTGCAACATTTTCAATGGAAAAAAATGGGTATGAAATTGAATAAGAAAACCTAGAGCAAAAATGGAAAGAGATAAAGGAACCAAATGTCACTTCGTTTCTGCTCTTCCCCTCTCCAATGCGTATCAGACTATTAGATGGGTATGAGCTTTTTTTTACAGATGGACATAGTGCTGTATAATGGACTATAGAGATTTGATGCCCAACAAAATTATGTTGTCCTGGGCCGAAGCCCACATCACCCCTTATTGGGTCGGCCTGAGTCCTTTACCATGTGCAATTTGGGCAAATGCACAGGCCCCAACATAATAGGACCCAAAAGTTTAGGTTATGTAATAATACATTAAACTTACATGTTAAATAAAATTAAGATTTATTGAATATACTCATATATTATATGAGTTAATAAACTAGTGTAAGATTAAAGTTCAGTACATATTTAGTGTCTAATAAATAAATAACTATTTCTTCACTTATTATTCATTATTCTATTACGGTTACCATTAATAAGTTATAATTTTTAAGATTTATTTGTTAAAATACTATGTAAGCATGTTATTTTTGTATTTTAATAAATTAATACCAATGGAAGAAATAAAAGTACAGAGCCATGACTTGAGAATAGTTGATGTACATGCATGTTGTCCTGTCCATATTTATAGAATAAAATAAAAAATAAGATTCAACAACCAACATGCAACATGTGCCATATCAAATTCATATCTTTGTTATCGAATAAATTATTCGATTAGAGTAACATACTAACATTACTCCCCTCAATTATTTAACCATTTTTAGTTTAAGATTTATTTTCATGAACTTGTACGGATGAAAAATATAATTAAAATAAAACCAAATATAATGACTCCTATATTTTGGCATGTTCTTTAGCTAATTTCTTACCATCTTTTTCTTTTTAAAGGGTAGAATTTTATTTAAAAATTTTAGCAAGACGCTAAAGCTAATATTCATGTGTGCGCAAAATAACACAAAAAATGAAAGTCTTTTGTGTTCATGCTCTTTTATATATTTATCATTTCTTTCTTCATTATCATTGTATCATAATATCAATAGGAATTTTAAGCAACGAAAATATGAAAGAAAACTATTGAAACAAACGAATTGAAACCATGTAATCAAATTGTCAACAAGAGAATTAATTTAGATCGAGAGCCTGACTACATGGAACGTACGGTTCTGTATGTATGTATGTGTGTGTGTGTCTGTATAGACATAGTAAGTTGATGATGGAGTCTAATCGAAGTATATATAATCAAAAGTTGCCCGACCGATAAACATTCAAAATTGAAGAATCAATTAAATATGTCCATACCCTTAAAATCAAAATATATAAAATTATACCAAACTTTTCCTAAACCATGAACTGCTTGTGTCGATGAAATATACATGCACCTTTATAGTGAAGAAGAGAAAATGACCCAATCATAAAGTGACCGCGACAAACCATAGATCGATCTTCATACGCTTCTAGCCATCATTTCTTGATATCTCCTATATGACTCTTGCTTTTCCAACATAAACTTTTTGTGACAATTTGCTATGAACTTATCAGCAAGCCGATCAATCTCGTTAATCTCATCATCAACCCCACCTTCACCCTTGTTCTTCTCTTCAAGCCAATGAAGATACCCAGTGAGTTGCGACCCTAACACCATCTCGTAATCAACATATGCATTCGATGTGGAATCACGATAAACATGGTTGTTAAATGCATCTTGCATCACGGGTGATGTAACTGGGATGACATGAGACGAGCACCAATTGTAGTGCAACCTAAATGAACCAAAACAGACTTTGTTTTTGTTCCTTTTCAAGATGAAGGATTCAAAGAATTTTATGTTGTTGAGACGCGTTTCTTTGATGATATCAATAACGATGGATTTAGCTTTGGTGAAGATACGTGCGAAGCCATGTATGTAGGAGCTGAAGATGAAGTTGTGGATTAGGGTTTTGAATTTGATGAAGGTGGCTAAAGAAGAAGAAGAAGAAGATGGATATATTCTTGAAGATGGTGTTGCCATTTTTTTTTTGTAGGAGGGGTCTTACATCAAGTGTTATTTATAAGGAATTTTAAATAATTATTTTGTTGTACAGATATTTGAATTGATAAAATCCATGTGCAGTACTGCTTCTCTATTGCCAAATTGGCATCATATGGTTTGTAATTCAAATGAAAGTTGGAAAATCACTTTTACGGAATTTTGATGCTTTGCTTTTTCTTTCTTTTACTTTTAATTAAACGTACGTACTACCCTTCCTCTTGTGTTTTTACTTTTTGTTGGGTTTCTAAAATCTTACGTTCATGCTGCATTCATTGTTACTGCTTGGGGTGTTTATTTTTTTACATTTTCATTTTTCATCCTACTATTTTTCTACTTTAAAGATTAGAATAATAATAATTTATCAAATAACAATTGGATGATCGCTCTAAAGTATAAAATGAATATGAAACCAATAATAGTACATAAATTAAGATTGTAATATAAAATGAAAAATAACAAATAACAAATAAGATATATATAGGATCGGGATCAATGGGGTACCATCAGTCCATGTTAGACTGGGAACCGTAGTCCATCCATGTTTGGTTAAAATGTAAAAGGATAATATAGTCAATTAGGTTTATGTTAAATAAATTAATATCAGTTGGGTTTAACCCATCTGGTATGAGTGGTGATTTGCAAGTGAGAGGTCACAGGTTCGACTCCCGTTGGAGACGAGTTTGAATTTAGGCGGTGAAAGTAAGTTCTAAAATCATCATTTTGGGCAAAGAAATAGTTTAGGAGTAAGAGTAGGTTAGTTTGCCATTCAAATAAAAAACTAATAAATTAATAGATCCCTTAATTATAGAGATTTACTTCCATAACATATCTATAATAAATTTCAAAATGAGTTTAAATGAACATGTTCAATTGGATTCGACAATGGGTTTTAAATTGAACATGTTCAATGAGATTTGACAATGGGTTTTAGTGAACATGTTCAACCGGAGGTGTCAAATAAAGATATTTATTATTTTTATCAAACCGCTCGTGAAGGTTCAATTTGATTTACACGTCATTGAACATGTGTAATGGGGGTTTATTGTGTTTTTAGTCATTGTTAACC
>JAANYP010006955.1:775000-835000 GCA_020465985.1 Centrapalus pauciflorus | reverse complement strand
ATTTATCATTTTCAAAATATATATACGCATTCATGTTTTTTATTTCTTGCATTGATATTTCATATTTGAAGTTAATAAAAATTAAAAGAAACATTCTTTTGTAAGAACATATTATCTTTTTTAATGATATAATATAATAATATTTTAAGTAATATCAAGCAACTAAGTATTTTTGTTATCTTTAATTTATAGCTTTCAATTTTTTAATTTTAATTATATATAAATTTTATAATAATTTATTAAAATATAAAAAGTTTATGTATTTTTTAAATCAACCCATGTAATACATGGGTCTCAAACCTATATTATAATAAAGCAAAACAATTCATGTCATATGTCACTTCTATGATGCAAAAAAATTTTGTTTTCCCACATCTTTTTCTAAATTTAACACCTTAACTTAATTGCATTAAATTTTGATTTTATTTTTTCGTTAATTATTTAGTAACAAATTAGATTTTGTAACATATTAAATTAATGTTTACCTAAATTAAATATATATCATTATTATCCATAATAATCATAAATCATAATAAGATCCAAATGTAGAAATTTAAATTAGTTGTAGAAATTATTATTTCAATCTATTATATAATAAATGAAAACATCAAATAATGTGCACCTCTACGTTTAACCAAAAAAGATAATTACAAATTATTATTATAATAAAAATAAAAGATAAATACAATTTATTATTTTCTAAAAAGATAAATACAATCTATTTTTTAATCTATAAATACTAAAAGATATACACAATTATTATTTTTGTATCTTTTTTATTTTTACTTATATTTTATATAAATAAATTTAATGAAAAATATCCACGAAATACGTGGGTCCTAAACTAGTTTGTATCTAAATAAATATGGACTAAAATTCTTTTTAAAAAATATTTTCGGAGCATGTTCACGTCCGAAACCCGTATTTTCACTGGTACTCACATTACTCTGCAATTTTTAGGTACTCACAAGAACAATATTACTTGTTGCATTTTACTGTCTCATTCGGTAACTGGTCAAGGATATTTATACTTTAATTTGAATAAGACTAAAACAGTTGAAAGACTTTAATAATTAGACAAAAATGGAAAAAAAAAACAAGTGATAATTACTAAAATAGTCAAAAATCACATCCCATTATCAAGTTTTACTCATAAAATATCCATCAAACCAAAGTACTTACACTCTACGTTACAACAATTACGTGATACCTATCATTTATGTGATATGTACTTTTTATTGATATTTTAATACATTACGTTACAAAAGGTGATTGGTAACGTAAAGTAATGGTATTTTACGTTACCAAATTTCATGATTACATTTTTATTGGGAATGAGCAACATTTAAAGAGTAAAACTTGATAATGGGATAAAATTTTTGACTATTTTAGTAATTATCCCAAAACAGTAAAACACTTAAACAATCATTCCCGTATGAAATGACTCGTTATTCGTTAATCTATTTCTTTTATGTTAGGAAAAATATTGAAAAATCTGAATCAAAAGTGCGCGCGAACGTAACAAACTAACTGTTTGTTTGCTGACGTGGCACCTCATATATATTTATCCCCGTCTCTTGTTCCACGCAACTCACCCATTGCATTTCTCTCTGTCTCAACACTTCTTCTCACTTAATGACAGTTTTACAGAGAACAGGCACTTCGAAGGTATATCAAGAACCCTAATTATCTATAATGAGTTCTTTGATTGGTTTCATATTCATAGGTTTAAGCTTTTAATATATATGATCGTACGTTTATATTTATTACTTAGAACTGCGAGTATATTGTACAGTCGATGCCTTGATTTAAATTTTGTGCGAAATGTGGATTTCTCCGTGAAGATTAATTTGATTGTGAGGTGCTTAATTGTTGCTCTTCATGCTTTTAACAAAAATTCCTCAGTTAATCATAGTGCAGCTAAGTGTGAATCGAATTTGATTCTTATAAGGGGAATTTGTTGTTTATAACATGCATTCATGCTCTTATATTTTGGTGCTTTCAGGCTGTTTGCGAGGAACTCCTTGGCTAATTTGTCCACCGAGGATAATTTCAACAATGACTTGTCGTCGTATATGCTTGTACTCCAGCGTATTTGCGTTGTTGGTGTTTCTGGTTCCACAGGGTTTTGCCCATACTGATAATTCAGACGGTATTTCTTCTTGATTCACAGACGTTTGCTGATTTTATGTTCTCTTGAGATTTCTATATGTGCCTCCACATGTTGTGTTATTTGAATGATGTTGGTGCACACCGCACAGCACCACATTGAAAAAGTTTATTGGTAGTCTAGGAATTAATCCTAATCACAGTACTGTACATGGTAATTGTGTCATCTGGGCAGTTAAGGCTCTTCAAGATCTGTATAGGTCTTTCAATACTCCACCACAGCTAAAGGAATGGAAATCACATGGTGGTGATCCGTGTGATGAATCATGGACTGGAGTATCCTGTGCTGGTTCTTCAATCATACAAATGTAATTTATATGTATTTCTATCATTCAGTTCAAAGCAACCAATCGAAAGAGCCATGTGTTATTTTCTGTACGTTACAAACGAACTGGTAGTTATCCAAACTTTGAAAGATTCTTTTCCCAATTTACAACAAAAGATTCTGATCTTCAAATGATGGAAATTTTAAACATATAAATGGTTAATAAAACTTGTAACTTCGAAAATGTGACTCTTTTGTTTGGAAAAGATGGGCATATACAATCTAAACATTGGTGGAAAGTGGAAACCTGGGTTAGCTTACTTCACTTGACTTGCAGTAAACTTGACAATCTAAACATTAGTGGAAACCTGGGTTACCAGCTCAATAATCTCCATCATTTAAAGCAGCTGTAAGTTTTTTTATCAAACAATCGTAAATTCAGATAATTCCTCTACAAATATACCCTACTTTCTTAAATCTTATGCTTTCTATACTAGGGATGTTAGCAACAACAACATTTATGGCGAAATTCCATACGATCTGCCTTCGAATCTAACACACTTGTAAGATCCATTATACTGATGTTGCAATACATAATTGACCTTCATTTAAGCATTATTCTGTTAAAAGTATTTCTGTTGTTGAAGGTACCAATCCATCAACCTAAAATTCCTTTGAATGCAGGAATTTAGCATGCAACAATTTAAGCCAATACATACCTTACTCATTATCTTCCATGAAAAATCTTCGACATATGTAAGTTACCCCCTCCCCCCTTAATTTGCCCTCACTAGGGTTGTAAATGAGACGATTGAGCTTGAGCCTGTTTAGGCTTGTTTAATAATTGAACGCTTGAGCTCGACTCATTTTGAGCTTTATATGTAAAGCTCGAGCTTCGCTCATGAGTGATTTTACATGCTCGTGACTCGTGAGTGGTTTTATGTTCTCGAGCTCGAAGTTCGTTTATTAAATGAGCTCCAAGTGAAGATTTTTTCAAGCTTTTAACGAGTCGAGCTCGAGTAACTCACGACTCACGAGTAGCTCGGTTCACTTACACCCCTAGCCCTCAACTATTATCAAACAGTCACAAAACTTTTTCCTTGCAGGAATTTGAGCCATAATTTTTTGTCAGGTCCTGTTGGGAATGTATTTACAGGCCTAGTATGTCTCAAAGAAATGTAAGATATGAACTTTTCTTATTATGAATCAACACACTAGTATACATGCTTGACTTTATTGAGCTACAATCTCTTTCACTACATGATATAATCTCTTGTGCTAAGCAAAACAAATCTTTGGTTCCCTTTGTTGTGTTAAATCAACTCTGTTTTTACAGGGACCTATCATACAACCAATTTATTGGAGACCTACCAAGTTCATTTGGAACGCTGAAAGGCCTGTCAAGACTGTCAGTTTGCCATCCAATTATTAATCTGTGTCTTTATCGAGGCCATTGGTGTTGATATATTGATTATTGGAATGGATTTGCAGGTTCTTGCAGCATAATGAATTTACTGGATCAGTAATCTTTCTAGCTGGCCTTCAACTAACGGATTTGTAAGTTGTTTATCATATCTTTCAAGAGTAATTTGTTTATTCTGAAGATGCTAAATTCAAAATGCATACAATGTCAGGAACATACAAGATAACCATTTTAGTGGTATTATTCCAAAGCAATTCCAATTTATACATAATCTGTGGTAAGCTAGCCCAATGAATGTTCTCTTATTCTTATTCTCTTCTTTCTTTTTATTTATAAAGTTTTTTGCTTGTAAATGAATCATTTATGATATTTTTTGATCACCTTTGCATCGTATGTATGAAGGTTTGGGGGTAATATGTTTGACAAGGGGGAAAATAGTCCACCCTGGGATTTCCCTCTGGAAAGTCCACCTGATCAACAGAATATTACTGCTCCGCCATCTACAGAGTCGAGTGCAGTTAAGAGTTATTCTTTGTCTGAATCTGGCAAGCACAAGAAGAAAAAAATTGGCGTGATAGCTGTTATAATTGGTGGAGGTACTCTTGTGGTAGCGTGCTTAGCACTCTTCATCAAGATTCACTTCCATAACAGTGCTAGAAAGCTCAGAAGGCAAGAGAGTAGTGAAGGCTCACGACATTCTCTTCCAATCAGTATGCCCAGAGGCAAGCTCAAAGATCGCATACTGTAAATGGAGATTCTTGAAGATATTCCTATAATTTTCTTTTCTATATTGTAATGTACATATTCTATTACAGATTGTTCATCTACAGGCCCTGAAGAGAGCCCAGAAGTCTCGTTTATCAGCTCACCTATGACTGGCCCAAGGCATTTACCTCAAATTCGTACTAAAGTTGTGAGAGTGAATAGAAGAAGAAGTTTTGCTAAGAAGAGTAGAATGCCAATAGGTGCAAAGTTATACACTGTGGCTGAACTGCGATTAGCTACAGATAGCTTCAACCGAACTAATTTGCTAGGAGAAGGCTCTCTTGGTTCTGTGTTCAGAGCAGAGTTCCCTGATGGACAAGTACATCCTTGACACTGATTTATCTATGTAATTAACAAAAGTGACGGTATTCTACCAGTATATATTCTCATTATTTTGTCTTTCCAACTTGTGTAAGGTCTTCGCAGTGAAGTGCATCAGCACAGTAGTACTCTCTCTTTATGAAGAACAGCACTTCTTGGAGGTAATTTGGAATGCATCCCGTATAAGGCATCCTAACATCATACAACTTCATGGATACTGCATAGAACAAGGACATCATATGCTTGTGTATGAATATGTAAGAAATCTCTCCCTTGATCATGCTTTGCATTCTGAAGCGTATATGCCTTTATCTTGGGGCCTTCGTCTTCGAATTGCTCTTGGAATAGCCCGAGCTTTGAAGTAAGCATCTCATGTCTCTCTCATCAATCTTCCCTACACAACATGCAGATCTTCCACATTTTATTTTGGCTTTCAAGCACTGACTTTGAATGTCATGAGAGCACAATAAGTGTATGTCCTTATTATTGTGTCTTCAATATGATTTCTTTCAGCTACTTGCACTCCACATGTGTGCCTCCTTTGGCTCACAGAAATTTGAAGGCTGCTAATGTTTTACTTGATGAAGATCTGACCCCTCGCATCTGTGATTGCTGTTTAGCTGTTTTGAAGCCCCTAACAATCAACAGCGCTAGAGCCGAGGTACCTGTATAGTTGCATATTTCTGACTTCTTCGCCTATCCTCTCCTTAATACATCTTTACGTACTTGAAATGTTTTTCACATCCCATTATACATATTACTGCTCGACCAGTGCTGCAATAATTCAAGGCAGTAAACATTAGTTTTGGTTGATTAAAATAAGCATACGATTTGTATGTAGTGTAGACACAGCAAGGTACAGCTCACTTGATAGCCGATAAACTTGCTTTCTGATTTTGTTTACTATTATACCGTATTAAAAGGAAGCTTATAATGATGTCTTGAATAGGCTTCTGAGTCGGATACTGGATGCATCGCTCCTGAGCACATCCCATCCGTAACTGGTAACCAGAAAGATGACGTATATGCATTCGGAGTGTTGCTCCTGGAGCTTTTAACCGGAAAGAAGCCTTATGATGGGTACACCACGTATCCTGACCTTTTCGACTTCTATTATTCAATTATGTGACCATCCCTTGTATCTGCAACAGAGATGAACCAGGTGAAGAGAATTCACTGGTGCAATGGGCTTCTTCCCGGCTCCATGATAATGAATCATTGGAACAGATGGTTGAACCAGCCCTCAGAAAAGCGATCCCCGCCAAGGGTCTCTCACGATATGCTGATATTGTCTCCCTCTGTACCCAGGTATCAGAGTATACATTACCATTACGTCGCAGGGTCGCACTTTTAACACCTGGAGATTTTCTCCAGCATCTAAATTAGAATAAGGGCAATGCAAACATATATATTCATTTGAATGGCGCAAATTGAGTTTTCTTTCTAATAGTTGATACCTTGTTACTTGAAACAAATACAGCCCGAGAAGGGATTCCGACCCCTGGTGTCAGAAATCATGGAATCACTGGCGCAGATGCTAGAAGACTACCGCAGAATGAGAACGACAATAGATACTGATTTTGATCCCTACGAGAGGTCTTTCCGGTCAACAAACTCACGCTTCCTTGGATCACCAACAGTGAGCTATATGTCTATCTGATTCTGCAAAATGGTTGCCTTGACGTATTATGGGTCCTTTGACCACTTTTTTTCCATTTTACATATAAGGATGTGTTACTGGTGTTATTTTTCAAATTCCACCACTGGCATTGCCGTTTCCTAACTGAAAAATGATCCGATGACAAAATTTAGTAGAAGAAATTTTTAGGAAAGCGAAATAAGGATGACCAACAAGAAATCTATATTTGGTGAGATAAAATTTGATATACATCCATGTTGTTTCAGCTTTTCTCAATGTACAATTTGAATCCATAATCATTCATGCCTAATATTGTAAAGATCCACAGACCAACCATATGCCATTGAAACCAACGTCAATATAGCTTCTTCCAGTCACCTTCCTCAGGCAAACGGGTATACCAGGCCGCCAAGTCAGCGGCTTGGTCATGTCGCCCAACCCCGGCAGGAACACCACCCCTATCCAAGCGGCCCCGCCCAAATCGCCCCCAATGTACCCTCTTTCTCTCTCTAAAATTAATTGGGTTGATTGGGATAGAAAGTTGAGAATGATGGGTATTTCTAACGTTTTAGAATGGAAATGGTGCAGAAAAAAAAAAACTAATGTGGCGTTGAGGCGTCCAAATAATGATTTTGGAAGGGGTATACCCCTCACTCTTGTGTAGTCATATAAAGTCTGCTTGTAATTATAGTGTAATTTCTTTGACCTGTTAAAAAATTATGGTTGGTGCTAGAACAAGTTTTGGAGGTGCGAAGACACTAATATAACTGCAGTCATAATCTAGACCAAGATTATGGAGCGGCCCCATGATGGGGTCCTAGGGGCGTGGCTGTGGTTTCGCTGACTAATCAACGGGACAGGGTTAGGGGAAACAAATAGGAAAGTTTGAAGTGTAATGCACGCCGCTGATATTGTTTTGCTTGTGCTATGACTGATGTTGACGCTCTCGCTGATGCTGCAACCACTGACGGGGTGGACCTATCACTTGGCTTCCAGAAACAAAGTCGTGCGACCTTTGCCAAAGCGGATAATATTTTATCTCGGGGTGGTATGGACTGTTAAACAACATATATTAAGGGTTATATAAAAAAATAATATAGTTATATTCGAATATTTATTAAACAAAATATTTAAACTATTATAATTTTAAAAATAGTTATATGTTGTATAAATTTTGTTGAAATCATAAAAAATTGTTTTTTAGTTTACACGGTAGTAAATAATATATACAAATGTTAATAAAAATAATGTGATCATAATAATATGTTTAAAGTTTTATAAGTCTAAATATATTAAAGGTTATAAAAGAAAAAATAAATTGTTGATATCTTATATTAAAAAAATTAGCTAATGATTATGATCCTTACCTGATGATCACTCGATGTTTTCGGTCTGAGTTTATAAATGGAAAAAGTGTTATCGATCAGCCAACTAAATATTTTTTTTTGTGATTTTAAAAATAGCATGAACGAAAAAAGTTTAGTATCGATATGGAGATGATAATAAGGTGGATCGATCATATAATATATTCGAATGTTTACAAAATATATATATATCAAAGGTTATAATAGATTAATAAAACTGCCATATATTATATATAAATTTAAAAAGTAAATCAAGCTGCATACGTGTTTGCTTAATGAAAATAGTTCAAACGTTAATAGATTTTATATGGGAATGTAGATAAAAACAATGTGTCATAATGATATATTAAGTTTTTATAAAATATAATATATCAAAAGTTAATAGATAAAAACAAAAATGTTATATATTATATATGAGGTAATAAAATAAGTCAGCTGCATACATGTTTGTTTGATGAAAATAGTTCAAACGGTAATAAATTTTATATCAGAATGCAAGTAAAAAAATGTGATCATAATGACATGTTCAAATTTTTATAAAATATAGTATATCAAAAGTTATTATAGAAAAACAAAATCGTTATTTATTATATATAAAATAATAAAATAAATAAGTTGTTTATCTGTCTTGAGTTGCTTGCCATGTTTTAACAGCAGTTGAGTTTTCACAGTAACTGAGTTTGGAAATGAATATATTGATAATAGACCTTTGAGTATATATATTTTATTTGAGGATTTCACATATAACGATGATGTTTAAGATATATATGTGTGTGTGATATTATTCTCATAACCAACATTTAGCATAGGGAAACGCACCGTTTTGGTGTTTCACTATGCCGCCTCACACTTTACAATAATTACAAAAACAGTCCCTGTAGTTTATATATTAAATTTTAAATTTGGTCCCTAAACTTTCAATTTTTTAAAATTAGTTATTATTATCAAGGTTTACATTCAACATTGTTACTTATCTATTAACTTTAATTAAAATATACATTTTGTCATTGTTTATATTTTTTTTACCAATCTAATTAAAAATTATTAACAATACTTATTTTAATAAAATAAATAGGTCTAAAAATTTTAATATTTTTAATCAATCGGAAACAAAAAATAAATACAATAAAAAACATTAACACTAATATATATATATATATATATATATATATATATATATATATATATATATATATATATATATATATATATATATATATCATTTTTGAACGAAAACATTTCGAATTAAATTGGTTCGTCGTTTTTCCATTTCGTTAAATTAGAAATCGAAGTGGTTCATCGTTTTTCTACTAAAACATTATAAATTGGATTGTTTGGTTGTTTTTTACGTTTGGTTAAATAAAAAATCAAAATGGTTATTCGTTTTATCCGTCCAAAATACTTAAATTTAATTGGTTTTTTCCCATTTGGTTAATCATATTGCTGGAAAATTGAAATGTTCGTCGTTTCAATTTTAAATGTTTTCGCTTGAAAAAAACGATGAACCATTTCGGTATTCAATTTAATCAAACAAAATAAAACAACCGCTTAATCTAATTATTAATGTTTTTGACCGGAAAAAACATTTAATAACTTTGATTTTCAATTTAACCAAACGAAAAAACATCTAACCATATTAGTTTTGAATATTTTTGCTCAGAAAAAATGACAAACCATGTTAAATTTAAAGGATTGGAAATAACGCCCCACTAATTTAACTATAAATGTTTTCGCTTGGAAAAAACGAAGAACTCGATCTAATTTTTAAGTTAACCGAACGGAAAACAATTAATCTATCTATAAATTATTCTGATTAAAAAAAAAGACAAATTATTTCACTTATTAATTTTTTAACGGATGAAAAATTGAAACCTTTCAAAGCTTAATAAATATTGAACTCAACATTTTTTATATTTATATATTTGTAAATATAAGTATTCATTTTGTACAACAACTTCTTCAATATTTGATTAGATATTTAAATATTAAAAATTTCTGTTTTTACCTCAACTTGAAGAATTAAATAACACTGTTTCATTTTATTTTGTTTTTTGGTTTTTGCCTTTTGTCTCAAAATATGTATATAAAACGTCTACTTTTGTTGTTCATAATTTTTGTGAAAAAATGGGTTTACTATGAAAAAACCAACATGTTTTTTATATTATTGCGGTATAGCCTCTTTGTGTTACTTTTTACCAATAAAATCCGTAAATTATTTATTTGTTTGTGATTTTTGAAACTATCCCTTTTTCCAAAAAAATCATTAAATTTGAGTGCTTTTCGTGGCATGTTGTTTTTTTTTGTGGTAAATACAAGACTGATCATGAAAAAAAAACATTTTTTTTTCCGAAACCAGAAAGAATACAATAACCTAAAGACTTTCTTAGGAAAACATAACATGGATTGACGAAACCACAAAAAACATGAAATCATTTTCTTTTATTGTTTTGTACATATAAAACCCTATAAAAACAATATACTTTAGACATCATCAATTGAGTCATACCAAATTCGTAAAAATAATGTAACTCACTAATACTTAAATACATAAATGCACTTACGTTGTTGTCATCGTAAAACATGTTTCTATTTTTTAACATCATATGTTACCGTAAGCGATAAAAACCACATATTTTTTACGGATACCCGCAGCAATGCGCGGGCAATCATAACACTAGTTAATAGCATAAGTCGATATATGTGATATTATGAATTGGGGTAGATCTATCTATACTATTAAAAGAGTAACTATAATCATTTCTGGTAAAGCCACGTGTCGTCACCATGAATTGACACGTGACATTTATAGATTTTAAAAATAATAAAGAAATTTAAATCAAATCTATCCAAATCTAATATAATCCATTTTTAAATTCAAATCAAATCAAACAAAATCTAATACTCAACTAACTTATTAATTAAATTTATCCAAATCTAATATAATCCACTTTTATATTCAAATCAAATCAAATAAAATAAAATCTAATAATCTACTAACTTATTAATTATAAGATAATATAATAAAAGTTTGAAAAATATATAAGAAAATAATTACTCTTCATATATATTTAGAAATATACAAAATTAATAGGTCATAATAAATGATAATATCATCTTATATACTTTTGTTTAAAAAATAATATTTATATATTTATCTTTTTATTTATTATATTTTATATATATTAAAAATATCCGCGTAATACGCGGATAATAAACTACTATATATGATATTAGAATTTTAAGTTAGATATATTCGAGAGGGTTAATATTGAAAAAACTAAATTAACTTTTCTTATTTCCTCAATTAATTCTATAAACTTTTATTTCCAGTTGTTTAAGTCTAAATTATGTTTGTCTTATTCACAAGTATATATTTTTTTACCGGATATTGTATTAGTCAGTAAAATAAAACAGATAAAACAAATTTTTGAGACTTAATCGCAAAAATATGAAAGATTGTGGGATTTTTTTTACAACGTTAATAAAGTGAAAAAACTAATATTACTTGTTTGGTAACCGGTTAAACAGGTCAAATATACGCATTTAATTAAATAAGACAAAAATAGTTTCAGAACTTCAACAAAAAAAAAGTTTAAAGACCTAGTTGTTAAAATGAAAAAAATTGATAGAGATTTTTAAAATATTAACGTATTTGATATTATAAAGTCTAGAAATCGTTATATTAAACTTTATTTTATAGACGTAATAAGCTTTTTAACCTAACGAACAAGTTGGGTTTTCTGTAACAAATCCGAAGAGGAAGATCACCTCCTTCAATAATTCAGAATCTATCTTTCCGCTACCATCCTTGCGCTCCCGGCAAAGCTCCGGTAAGACATCGTTCTTCCTTCCCTCCACACCATCAATCATCTTTCACTTACTGTGCTAGGTTTACGAACTACACCCGTACAGTAAGTGAAATTCAGTTACGTTTCTAATAAGTTCATCCGGTAAACAAAACGTATCGTAAGATAACCCTTCTCCCATTTACTGCAATCTAGTGTAAAAAGAGACCACAAAATATGCGCGATCCAATTTGAAGTTTTTTTTATAGAACCTTGAAAGGGAAAAACCTATTGTGGTTAAAGTTTCTCAATGGCATTTTTAGGAAATTCATCCGCTGGTTAATATATGTTTATATAAATGTCATCCCACATTTAGCATACCAAGGAGGTATGCATGGTGAAATTGATTGTTGGATTAATTAGCTCTAGGGTTGTATAGAATTTGGGAATGAATTGTGAAATTAAAGAACCTGATTTTCTTCGGGTTTTTGGTTCTGTTTGGTCTGATTTATAATTTTTCATTGCTAAGTCGGTTGAAAAAACATGAAACTGAAGGACTGTGCTGGAATCGGTGCCATAAATTTTGGTTCTTGGTTTCGATACAATTTTGTCTCACATCAATGATAAATAGAGGAGATGCAGTGTTCATAAGTATAAGCTTTGCTTTGATTGATGGGGAAATGTTTTGGGCTGTGTATCAGTGCGTACCAAGAAAAAGAAAATGTGAGGCTGGGGTGTCAAAGCAGACAAATGGAACAACATCTTGTCTGAAGAGGGTGACATAGCTTATTGCAATTATCTGGTACTTAGTTGTCAAACAAAATAATCAGTTTGATACTAGTTGGCTAGTTGCAACAAAATTCAATCATCTAAATATAGAGTAATACCTCCTTTAATAATATGATTTTCTCAAAGGCTCAAACACTATTAAAAGGGATTATTACAACTTCAAGTAGCAGAAGCACATCCAAACACCATATCTTGCAGCACATTAATGTAGTTCTGATTCTTAAATATCACATATCCTTTTCAACTTGGATACCCAAGCACCCCTTGAATCAATTTAGTTATTGTAAGTTATTGTGTGTTTTTTAGAACCAAAAGTTTTACCTGATATGTATTTATAAGTTTATGGCATAACCCCTCAAAAGCTATATACGCTGACTGACGTTTGTGAATATAATCCCGTTGGTAGAACACTATGGATACTACGGATCGTAGATACTTGGAGGAGGAAGATTCCTCGATGATAAAAACGATGAAGGGTGCTGCTACGGGTTTTGCAGCTGGCACTATCTGGGGTACTGTAGTTGCTACTTGGTTAGATGTGCCTCGTGTTGAGAGGAACGTTGCCTTACCTGGGCTTATAAGGACTTTGAAAATGATGGGTAACCATGGGTTGACTTTTGCTGCCATCGGTGGGGTCTACATTGGTGTAGAGCAATTAACGCAGAATTACAGAATGAAGAGAGACTTTGTAAATGGAGCAGTTGGTGGTTTTGTGGCCGGTGCGTCCATTTTGGGCTTCAAAGGTCAGCATCTTTCTTACTCATCTAAGTTTTATTAATGTAGTGGTTTTTCGTTTGTCGTCACATGATGTTGATGCTTCTTTAAACCAAGAGGTGTTGTTTGTTTTTTAACATGTTTAAGTTGAAGATCTTTTTTCATGTCTGCAAATGTCGTCTTCAGAAGAAAAGATAATACAAAGGTCTTCAAACTACAGAAAGAAGACCATGTGTTTTTAATTAGAGAACTTGTTTTTTAAGTATAATGCAATAGTTTTATAAAAAGATTAGTTTTTGTCGGAATATTTATATAAATTATTTGAATTTATATAAATTTTCGTTTATTTTTTATTAAAATAGGAGGGATAGGAAATTATTTTTTAGTATATAAATTATAAGAATTTATAGAAAATTTATTTTTTTAATAAATTTTGCTTCAACTGAGCAATCACTGGAATAGTGGAATAAACCCACCCATTCCTTCTGGTCAAACACCTACCCATCTCAAATGGGTACAAGTCATCTAAGCAGTAGAGGTACAAATTCACAAGCACCATGTACAACTTCATCAATCTTAAGATTCCACCACGAACAATATTAAGCTCGAGTATTGCTAAGAAGCAGCAGGTTTTGTGCTTCCACCACCATTCCAGAGGCGTGAGCGAAGATTGTTTTTTTGTTTTGAAGACATAATAAACATCTGCAAATAAAGCAATTGAAAGATCTTCAAACGTTCTTTATCTTTTTGAAAACAAACAACCTTCAACCTCTTGTGCTTCCCGGTTGGAGATTTTACATTTTTGGCCCAAAAAGGTCTTCAAAGTAAAAACAAACAAGCCCCAAGTTTTTTGTTTTGTGTGGTATTCATCCACAGTTCTTAGCCTTGAGAGCCAAAGCGACAAGGTTTAAGGAGAATAGCTTGTAGAAGTTGTCATTATTTTCTGTTTAGACTTGAGACCTCAGTTTCTGTTACTTCACAGATAAAGATTTCCTACAAAATTCTGTTAAAAAATTGTTAGTTCTCTCCGATCTTTCGTATTGCAGATCAGTGAAGGTTCATACTTGTTTTGAATCGTTAATAGCTCATTCTGGGAAGAACTCAAGAGAGTATTTTGGCACTGAATGATGTTTGTCGATTATCATTCATAGATTTTTTTTACTAAATCCTTAACATTCGTTTGTAGGCAAGAGCATTTCGACTGCCCTTTCTGCTGGAGTCGCACTTGCTTTCACTTCAGCTGTTATAGACGTTGGTGGTCAGACCACAAGAACTGATACGGGTAGGGAGTACTACCCATATACAACCAAGAAGAGGGCTGATGCCAATTGACCACCCTACCCCCAGGCTATTGTGACTTGTAAGCAACACTCATGGTTTGCTATCGTGATAATTGATCATCCTTCCCAGTAATTTTGTATGTTGTGTTTTGGAGATGTAGCCATACTCTTATTTCGTTCTATAGCTGTTGCTTGTTCAGTTCACAAAGTCGAAAAACAGCCATAGAAATAATTTGCCATTATATTCGAGACTTGACAATGGTTCTCTGTTTGAGTTCATTTCATTCATATGTACTACTATAGTGGGCTTGGCGAACCGGCTTACACTACTTTGTCATGGACCTGGCAAAATTCATCCGAACCTGTGGATGTACCGCTAGATGTCAAAATTGAGTTCCAACCATTATACCTCATGGATCCTGACCATTGAGTGCAGAACTCCCTTCGAAAAGATGTTCCGCCTGGAAGCCTTAATCAACAACAAAAGCGAAAGATTCAAGTTCTGATTTGAACAAGTCACTGTGAACGTCAGACATGTTTTAAAATCACAAAGAAAAAAAATCGTCTGCAGTCTGTAGATGTTGTCAATCATCCATTCGTGTCATTAAATGGAAAAAAAATTAAGGAAGAAGAGTGTGTTCGTCTTTGGTGTGAAATATTATGTCTTGTGTGATCATCATTCTTTTCTAGGAGGTGAGATTCTTTCGTCTTTTGGTTTACAGATTTCTGAATACAAAGGAATCATGGAAAAGCATGTCTGGCTGTCAAATTTTATGGAATTGATTTTCTTTCAAACAAAACATCCTTCTACTAAAAGAATTAATAATCCACGGGAGTTATCAATGAATGAACATTTTATTCTCATGACACATTCACTCTATTCACCCATGCATACCATATCGACCCGACCAAACCTAACGCAACCCCACCTATCTATAGCTTAGCCACCACACCCTATCACACTGTAACATCTTAAGATTTTAATTATTGTAATTTGAGGTTATTTAGCTTAATTATGTTTTTAATGTAATCAAGTGGATGATTAAATGAAAGTTTATTTATTTGGAATTTAAAGTCGATTGTTATGATGAATTTTAGAATTTCAATTTATAAATAAGTATGATGAAATTATATATTTGGTGGAGAAAATATAAGAATGACAAAATTACACAAATGGTCCCTGTGGTTTGGCCCTAGTTACGGTTTTCATCCCTGAAAGAATTCTATTACACCAACAGTCTCTATTTTCCAAACCTTGCACATGGGAAGTCCCTCATTTGGACGGACGTTAATAGTGAACGTTAAGTAGGAATATAGTGAGGGCTTTTTTGTCATTTAACTTTCTCTCTCTAATTTCGTTTCTCTCGGTATTAATACATGTGACCGTTGCCTGTGACAAATGCTATTGTCGACGACCTTCTTTCTTCAGACGGTTAGCCTGCAAAAGAAGAACAACAAGAAAACCAAGAGGTAAAACAAGGTTTATTCGAGCCAATTTTGGTGAATGAATCGTCATATTCAACCTCGGTCAATTCCTAATCGCAGTCGACCTCAAGCAAAGATCAATCCCAATCAAGCACATGCAAAGACTGGGAGGTTCTTCTAGCCACACGGTATTAATACATGTGACCGTTGCCTGTGACAAATGCTATTGTCGACGACCTTCTTTCTTCAGACGGTTAGCCTGCAAAAGAAGAACAACAAGAAAACCAAGAGATAAAACAAGGTTTATTCGAGCCAATTTTGGTGAATGAATCGTCATATTCAACCTCGGCCATTTCCCAATCGCAGTCGACCTCAAGCAAAGATCAATCCCAATCAAGCACATGCAAAGACTGGGAGGTTCTTCTAGCCACACGTATCCCAGGCAACAATTTTGGTGCTTCCGTAAATCGACAAGCAAAAAGTGATAGCACAACCGATGGATGGAAGCTTGTTCTAGAACGGATAGACACCCGTCGAACACGCATTTTGTCAAACAAATTGGATGCAATAACATTGTATAACCAGCCTCAACTTTCATCCATACACCATTACAATCCATCTCTTCAAGACGTATGTGACCTTCTAGCCGTTGGCTCCTCTACAGAGTTGGTCTTTTGGAGCATGCTTTTTGAGAGGAGCAAAATCTCATATGCTCATGCCTATAGATTGGACACATAAACAAGCTAATGACATGCATGAACCATTTGCAGAGCACAAATGCTGAATAGGTTCTTTCATAAGTCGCGTTGTGAAGTGGCATCATGAAGCAACCAACAACTTTTGATACTTCAGCTGCAAAACCAGAAGAAAAGCATAGCTAGCATACTACAAATACTTAGAGTCCATAAGATTTTGAGTTCAAAACTTGGTTCCATTTCCATTCCCTTAATAAACTTATTTCCTATATCTCTATATATTTATACTTTATTTTAGCTAAATAATTTTTTATTTTATTATTTTCTTATATTAATTAGTAAGATCATGCTCAATATCATTAATTATGTTGATGAGAATATAAACATGAATTTATTAAATTTTAGTTTCGTCAAGAATATAAACATTATGGATACCATTTGTTAAGTTAATATAAATTTGACTTACTGATTAAGTTTGCTTTTAACAATTTTACCTGTCAAATTAATAATATAAGTTAATTTTGTTATGTCTTACATTTTGATTAAATTGCAAGAATACAAATGGAATATATATTCATACCTATACCTATATTTTGATTAAATTGCAAGAATATATTTTTATGTCTTAAATTTTGGTAATGATTTATCAAATAAACAATATCTATAAAAACCCAAACTCATTTTATATCGTAAAAGTCCATCAAACAAACACATCGAGTCTATTTTTTAAAGGGTTAATATTCAAAAAATCCTATAAAGTTTTTTTAATATTGTGGTTAAGTCCCTAAATTTTTTTCTGATTGTTTAAGTCCTTAAATTATTTTTGTCTTATTCAAAAATATATATTTGACTTGTTTGACCGGTCACCAAAAAAGTAACCCTATTTTTTCATCTGGTTAATATTGGAAAAAACTCACTATCTTTACATGTTGTAGCAATTAAGTCCTTAAGTTTTTTTGTTTTATTGGTTGTGTTTTACCTACTCATCCGGTAGCCGGTCAAAAATATATATCTTTGAATAAGACGAAAATAGTTTTGGGACTTAAACAATAATAAAAAAGTTTAGGGACTTAGTCATAAAAATGAGAAAAGTTTATAAGGTTTTTTTTTAATATTAACCCTTTTTAAATACATATTATTCAACTATTTTTTTAGATATTTTTTATCCGCCGCAACGCGCGGACAAGAAAACTCGTTCTTTAACATTGAACTAGTTAAATTTTAAAATCGAATGTTTGAAGATTTAATCTTAAAACTTAAATTTATATATGTTTATATTATTATTATGATTATTAATTATTATAAGTTCAACATTTTATAAAATATAGTTATTATTTCTATTTAAAAAAATAAACATAATCTATATAATACATGAATACTAATTTTAATAAATTAATTTGTGTTATTTATGACCATCATTCTTGAAAAAAAATTGATTAATATTTAATATCCTAGCTATGTTTATTTCTTTTGATTTATTTCAAACCCTATGACGATATTTTAAAATCAATTTTACATAAAAATGTACTAAACTCAAATATTACTGTATCAGTTGACTTAATAATACTATTTAAAAATAAATATTTATAGTATATAGAAAATAACAATAATAAATTAGAGTACATATAATTTTGGTTGAATAATTATTAAATTTAGGGGTGAGATCGATCCTGTACCGGTACCGTATTGATAGAGGTATTACTCGGACGAGTTAAATAGGTAGCGGGTTATTCTATTCGGATTTTCAGTTTTGAATGTGTGAGTTTGCTAGTCGAAGTCGAACCAAAAAATGGTACATGTTAATCGGCTTCATGTTAAATGAGTATCAACTATGTATTTATCTTTTTAGGTGAGATATAGTGATGTTATATGACAAACTGTGTTCTCTTTTATTATAGATATATAGATTATTACTATTATTATTATATTTAAATGTTTTTAATGAACATATTTTTTTATTTAATTAACTTATACATAAAAGTAACTATAATAAAATTATGTAAATCTTATGTTAAATTTTGTATTATATCTAAACTTAACGATTTAGAAAAGGAATTACGATGGCAAATGACAAAATTTTTATTTAAGAATAGATAACTTTTACCATATTTGTGGTAACACGTCAATAGGTCGCCTATCTTAGAATAATATTGATATGCTCTATATTCCTTCAATCACCGGATGCTCCTGTGTTTTCTCCTCAAAATCTTTTACTCAGTCAGTCTTCAATATTTTCAAATCTAATCTCTTCTTCGCCTATCCAATAAGGAAGGCGATCCTGATCCCCGTTCCTTCTCTTGCCCTTGCTTGTGTGAGTAATTTTCTTCATATTTCCAAACATTAATTACTTGTTGATTGTTTGGTCTAAAAGGATTTCGAATAACTTGTTTTCATTGAACTATATCAATTCAAAACACTTTAATGGATGGATTTGATCGTGTTTATAGTAAAAGATGATTATTACCATTTCAGAATTACTTTCTCATATGCTCGTTTTAGGGTTTAATGGCAACTGCTTCCATTGTGTGTTTTACAAGTCAAAGACTGGTGTCTTGTTGATGCTAAAAGATTTCGTTGCTTAAGTTTCTGATTTTGAAACATGATACGTGTAGACGAAAATTTAATCATGGTTTTAAAAGCGGTTTAGTTAATTGATGTAACTATGCCATGGTAGAAACATTTAGATTACCATTGCCCACGATCATGGTTTGTTTGATACTGAGACAGCATTAACTATGCTTGTTTTTTTTTTTTTTTTTTTTTTTTTTTTTTTTGTTTTTAAATTCCCAATCCAAATTCATCTGTTATATAAAGCTAAGATAAATCTAAGAATATTTGAATGTATTGATGTGGTAAACTTTCCACCTAGGGTTTGTTAGGGAACTAGCAAATTAGTTTAACATTTGAATTGATCTATGCTTTCAACAGTGACTGTTTGAACTCGATGCTCCCCAAAACTAGCTCATTGGTTCCCTAGTTTGGTTGTAACATGTTAATTGTAAAGTCTTTTAGGACATAACCATCTGCGGTATCTGTATGTAACTAAAGTGCCATATTATATTGTTCAACTAAAACTGGGTACCTTATGGTTATTACTAAGTGAATTCCATCACTGTGAGGTTGATGTCCATGTGTTAGAGTGATAAAAGTTTCTGTTCTCAATATGCTTTTGCCTTCAAAGATTGATCTTGGCTGTAACCCAAGCTGTTGAATCCTTTTAACTTAATCTCCTCTTTCTCAGCTCAGGCAGCCACATATAACACTGGTGTTGAATATGTTCAAAATATATCTATGTGGTTTAGTATATAAAAAATCATAACCCCAAGAATGTGAGATTGAATTGTTGTACATTGATACTGTTTTGGGGGTATTCTTAATAGTTAATACACATTGGGTGTATAATGATCATGTGGTTTTTCGTAGGGTTTGTTTGATAGATTAATTTTGTCCAAAAAGTGTATAGAGAAATCCATATACTATAATTGAGAATATCATTTTATGGTTTCTATGCATATACTCTACATGAATTTTTTTGGTACCTTACGTACAAAGAGCTTTAATTAAATATTAATCCACTAGGCTGTATATCATGTATACTCTATATCATAGTTGTCAATAGCGACGATAGCGGTCGCTATAGCGAATAGCGTAGCGGCTATCGTCCGCTATTATGTGCTTACCGGTCCGCTATTACCTTTTTTTTAATTTTTTTTCTAAATATATATTGTATTTATATACATAAAAGACCTATTTACAAGAATTACTATGATTGGCTTTTAATAGTTTTAAGACTTTATTTTGAAGTTAAAATGTTAAATACATTAAACAGTTTAACGTAAACATATGTATTTTGGCTTTAATACTATACCCGCTAAACACGAAATAGCGGGAGATATCGCTACGCTATCGCAATGTAGCATATAGGTAGCTTGTCGCAATCGTCCTCTATTCGCTATCAACAACACTGCTCTATATCTTGGGAATTTTTTTTCCTTAGTGGATTAGTGGTCTACACTCCAGTGTATATTGTTATTGTTAACTCTTGTTTAGTGTGTGATAGGAATTTTGAAACTCTTACCTTTACTTTCCTTCTTGTCCACTTATACAAGAAAGGGAGGAATCAAACTTCAAACTTGTCCGCTACGGACTAAGGTGTAAACTTGCATAGAAAAATGAGGAAAACCAACCAAATTTTCTCAATTATCTGCTTTTCTTAACTTATAATACTCTTCCCTTCTCACCTTTTTTTTTTCTTCGCAAGCTCAGTGTGGGAGAATCATCTTGCAAAGGGATAAGGAGTACTTAGAATGTCTGATCAGATAGCGAAAGGTCAGGAGTTTGAGAAGAAAGCTGAGAAGAAGATCAATGGCTGGGGCTTCTTTGGATCCAAGTATGAAGATGCTGCTGATTTATATGAAAAAGCTGCCAACTGTTACAAGCTTGCTAAATCTTGTTAGTATTTATGCTCAAACATTCACATTATTTTTTCTTTGAAGAAGCTTAATGACCGAGGCTTCTTTGTCCAAGCCAAACACAAGCCTGATGAACCATGTCTTTACCAGCCACTTAGTATAATATGCGTAATTTTCAACCATATTAACACCTTGGGGACTTCTTACTATAATTTTCTTAATGATGGTTTACTTCTAAATTTATTTGAAGGGTTTTGATTTTAGTTTCTATATGAGCCCATACGAACTGGTCCTATTAGTATAAGGATTGCTGGACTGGGCCAAGGCTAAGCCCATAGGACTTGAGCCTATACAAGCCAACTGAAGGTTCAAGGTTTTGGAAAGCCGTGCCTAAGGTTGAGTTTTCTGAGTTTGGCTACCAAATGAGCATGAGTGCCAGCTTAGGCTAGGCTTGGCTGAGCTCAAATGCGCCTCTACTTGTGTATAAGAGAATAAGATCAATGCCCAAAAATTACAGCTGCAGCCATTGCATGTTGTTATTTGCTTTGCTAATCTTGACATATAATTTCCAGGGGACCAAGCTGGATCGGTATATGTCAAGCTGGCTGAGTGCCATCTGAAAGTAAGTTCTTAATATGCTGATTTGCATAACCTATTTGCTTGCCCCACTTGCCACTGTAAATTTGCATACTCCATCATAGTCGTGATTTTTTGTTTTCTAGATGGATAGCAAACATGATGCTGCTAACGCTTATGCTGATGCTGCTCACTCGTACAAGAAAACAAACATGAAGGGTAAGCATGCTGTAAGTAGTTGGATGCATCTGTTTACATCACTCCTTCGAACATAGTTCATCTACTCATCAAACAAATCACTTCATATTTGCTAATTTAGAGTTTCTTGGTTTTTTAAAGTTGTGGTATCTATCTGAGTGTTATAGGTTGTTTCGCTGTCAAGCTTGCAATAGTTAGTTGAATGTGACAAGGCTCCACTTGGTTCTAGTTTTTTATAACTTGTCAATTTACAGATTGATGCAGATGACTTTAACAACAATACTTATCCAACAAATAAGGTTCGTGTTGAAATGTGACAATAAATTCATATATTAAGCATCATAATTCTTGACAAATATTGCGAATGCTCCTTTATATGCATTGCTTTTAAAAAATATTCGAGCAATATGTTGCTTCCCATACCCTCTCTGTTGCTTTACCCTATCAGAAGATGAACCTGTACTAGAATACAAAATAGATTAAAATTGTAATACTGAAAATATTGTCAGTCAAGACAGATTAGAAAGTTAAGGCCTAAGGGTGAGTTTGGTTGTGGAACACTTTTTCCATTTTCGAGAAAAAATTTCAGTTTCCCATCTTCAGAAATCTGTTGAAAGTTTGGAAAGCGTGTCCAAAGACCAAATAAATTTCACAACCAAAGACCAAATTATGTACTTTCTATCAAGACTGCAATTAATATTACACACCACATGAACTTTCTACACACAAAAAAACCGGTCTTGCTACATATTTACATGCCAACTTACCCAAAAAAACCAAGGTTACTCCCTAATGAACATTAATCAAGCATCATTTGAACAGTGTGGTTGCAATCCCACACATATGACGCCAGGGAGGTGATTTGTACACGATGGTTATTATCCATACACAACAATTCCACATAAATTAACTATTTTACCCTTGCTATAAGGGTGTACAATGTGAAGTAGATAAAATCAGTATTAAGGGTAAAAAGGTCAATTCATGTGGAATTGTTGTGTATGGAGAAAAGCTGTTGTGTACAATCACCTCCCATAACACAAGGACTATCAGAAACACGGCAACTTGCTTCGGTTCGGTGGATGTGCGTGTTGCATTGCACCATCTGTTCTGGCTGCCGGTTACAAGCCTGACAGCAACAACCAATAACCCCTCAATACCATTATATGGTACAACTACTTCAGTATAACCTTAAGTAAACACAATATTAAGCAACACAAATAACTAACAACCACTTCAAGCTCGGTATATCTAGCATTCTAACCAAACACAAGCATAGAAATGATTTACGAAACCCAATGTTGCTAAACTCGCTATGCGGTACTCGAGCGGCCGACCGGGAGTAGCGACTAATCGGCCTAGGCAAGGAGACCTCGGATTGGAATTTTGATATGTAAATTTCATAATTCTACATATAACATGTTCATAAATACTCAAATATAAATATAGTATGTGTAAGAACACCATTTTGACCGAGTAGTTAGGCTGATTATCTCGGACTCGGCTTGGCATATGGCTGATTCCCGAGTACTCAGGCCGATTTTACACCACTGGTGAAACCACAAAGCATTATAGTTGGCAATCAGCAATGCGAATTAAACCAATGTCATCATTTTTCCATTTCGTAAATTAAACCAATGCAGGGATCCAAATTCAGGACAGATTTGAATAATATAAATGTATTGTTGTTAAAACACCATTCTGAGACAACCATTCTGAGACAACAAAGGCAAAAACAAACATCCAAATAAGCATACCAAAATAGGCACCTTATACAGCAAATGAAGACCAAATATGGGTTGCTCACAATCACCATTTGGTTGTTTAATACTTCCTGTTGCATAGTAACAGAGACCATATGAATACATTCATGCACACCAAATCAGTTGGTGTGAAAGCACTAATAAATAACGAATTACTTGATACCTCACTGATCCCTGCACAGCTAGATATTAAACGTCCCTATGCACAGAAAAAACCTTGTTATTTGTTGATGAGATTTCATTTAAATCTTACCTGTTTACCAATCTATGAACAGGTCAAACTTTATGCTGTGTTGTTTGGAGAGAGGATATATTTTTCACAGGCTGTAAAGTGTCAACACCATATTTGAATTAGCAGGAAGAATACTTTAATGGCTTGATGACCACGTAGCATCTTCCTAAAGTGATTACAAATCCATAACTTCAAAATACCTCATGCTCAGTAAGCTACCAAATCATCAAGATCTAAGCAATAATGCTTAAGGCAAACTCATATATTACACCACCAAACACACATGCAGTTGCAGAATACCCCCACCATGAGAAATCCATGCTTAATAACACACATTTTAACAGTAATGGGAACTTACAGAGAACAGATATCTCAGAACTCAGATCTTCCGTGCTGCGTTGGTGTCAGAGGTGGCTGACACACTGGTGGTCGGAGGATGCAGATCAATTACAGATTAGGAGATTGAGTTCCACACAAATCCATTGATTTATGTAGAGATTATAGAGTTCCATGCAGATCTGAAGATCAATTGATCGAGTTGGAGACACATTGTGTTCAATTCATGAAGAGATTTTAGATCCATGAGATTTGGTGAACGATTGATTGTATTGGAAGATGAATTTGGGTTTATTGAGCGTGATCGGGGCTGTGTGGAGAGATTTCAGAAAGCATGATCTTCTTGATATAAAAGAAAATACAGAAAACATCAACACCATGTTTTCTAAACTTTACTTATCTTTTTATAAACAGTGTCTTGTGGCATATGCCTTTTGCTTTGCTTTAGAAGTTGATATGACTTGTGTGGCCAAAGACTTCCATTGTTTGGGAACTTTTTAATTGTGAACCTTTTGTATGGTTTGTAGTCAACTTGTAGGTTTCTGGTATCATAAACTCTTAACTGACTGTACATGTTTTGGTGTCATTAGAAGGGAATCAAGGGATGCACTTTTTTAATGTTATTTTTCAGTTTTTTTTAATCTTCCTCTCTGGACCTGATTTATGATTTATTTTTTCACATATCTCCATCACCTAATGTAAAAAATATAAGAGTTTGAATCTATTGTTTTTCCACTCTAAATTTTAAATGGTTTTTCTTGTTGTCATTGGATGTTTGCAGAGTGCATTGCTAACCTAGAAAAAGCACTAAATTTATTCATGGAAATTGGGAGGCTCAGCATGTCTGCCAGATATTGCAAGGTACAGGCATGATATCATGTTACCATGGATTAATGTTTGCATTAGTGATTAGTCATGATATCATGTTACCATGGATTAATGTTTTCTCAAGGATGCTTAGGGCGCGTTTAGTTAACGAAAACTAGTTATTTTTCAATTTCAGTTTTCAAGTTATAGTTTTTAGAAAAAAACAAGGGTTTCTATGAAAAGTGAAAACTTGTTTAGATGATGAAGTTTTAGTTTTAAGAAAAATAAGATGGGTGATTATAAAATAAAAAAAATATGATAGGTGATAGAAAAGTAAGAGAGAGAAAGAGAGTATTATAAAGAAATAAGGTAGGTAGTAGAAAAGTAAGAGAGAGAATATGAAAAGTGGTATTTTAAAAAGTGAAATGAAAATTTATGAAATTGTTGTTAAGTAAACAAGTTTTCATTTTTGTTGAAAAGTGAGATGGAAATTTTGAAAATTTTCGGGAACTAAACGCACCCTTAATTTGTCAATCTTCAAGCACAGGCCACGTCATGTGAATGGGATTTTAAATTTATTTGATCTGTCCACAAAGTTTTATGGGATGGATTTTCTGACTTTCTTCAATACTTTAGGTTTAGCCAGCATAGTTTCTAATTTATATTCAACTATCAAGAAAATAAAAGGAAATTAAACCTGAATTAATGGAAAAGATTCAGTTGGGTATCACTTACTATGATAAAGCCTATAACTTGCCTTCACTATGCACAGGAAATTGCTGAGTCATATGAACAGGAGCAAAATTTGGAGCAGGCTATTGCTTACTATGATAAAGCAGCTGATCTTTTCCAAGGTGAGGAAGTAACAACTTCTGCAAACCAGTGCAAGCAGAAAATTGCACAATTTTCAGCTCAATTGGAACAGTAAGTCTACTTCCTACCTGTAGCGATCCTTAAACTTTTGGACCCATGGGGTATCACATCTACTGTGCCACCTCCATATTATATTGTGTGACATATGCTTGTTTATATGAAATTTGACTATCTGATTGGAAGCACTATTAAAAAGACTAATGCCCTCACCATGTGTCTCTAGATATCAGAAAGCTATACTGATTTATGAAGAGATAGCACGACAATCTCTCAATAATAACTTGCTAAAATATGGGGTTAGAGGGCATCTACTGAATGCTGGCATTTGCCAACTCTGTAAAGGCGATGTTGTTGCAATCACAAATGCATTGGAGCGTTATCAGGTCAATACTAGCTCTTGTCAAGCATCATACAATGTCTTCCTTTGAGGTTAGGTAGCCGACTGAGAATTTTACTTGTTATTGCAGGAACTGGATCCGACTTTTTCAGGAACACGTGAATACAAATTGTTGGCGGTATGTTAATAAAAGCTCATCATTTTATTCACTGGCAGTATTAAGTATTAGGACAAAGTAAAATGAGCTAAAAGAGGGCACTTTTCATGTACATAAAGTACAAATATATATAAAAATTGAGTTCTAACTCCATAAATACTCCCTAAGAAACTGCATTCCACATTCTATCCAAGTAAAGTGTTCCTTTAAAGTCACATGATGACAAGATGCTCTGTTTTGAGCATGATTAGGGTCTCATGCTGGTTGGGCGACAGGGGCGGATGTAGTGTGTATTGATGGGTGTCACTCGACACCGATAAATTTTCAAAATACTGAGTTACGTATGTATCAAAATTTGAGTGACACCTACGATTTTTTTTGAATGACACCTATGAAAAATATGTAAATGTATTATATACATATATAACTTATATTTGTTGTTTTTATTACCCAAATTTATTGAAATATTACTGATTTTTAATCATAAAAATCTAAAAAATAAAAAAAAAAACTCAATAGAATTTTAAAAGAAGAAGCAAATAATTAGCCAAAATCTTTTTAAAAAAAAACCCAAAAATCTTGTTATTTGTTAAATTTGTGTTGGCAATCCATTTTGGTGACTTGATTCGTCTTAGAGAACTTTTTAAAATTTAAGTATTAAATTTACTCTAAAAAGTGACACCGATAACTAAAATTTCTGGATCCGCCCCTGTTGGGCGAGGCACATTTGGGGTAGGATTGGCAAAACTAGTATCTTCGAGCTGGAGCTAGAGCTAGAGCTGTGAGATGGAGCTATAATTTTTATGAAACAGTTGAAGATTTTTGTTTTGTAAATGTGTTTGGTAAAAGTAGTAATTGTAGCTTATAAGCTGAAATGACACAAACAGACATTAGTATTGATTAGGAGTTGTGGTTTATAATTATTAGGAGGGTACAAAAGTAATTTTGTTCGGCCAAAAGCTCAAGCTTATTTTTTGAAAGCTACTTGAAGTAGCTTTTGATGGACAAGCTTTCATTTCTCAACCAAAGGCCCAAGCTCCATCATCCAACGCAAAACCTCCTTGCCAAATATACCCTTGATTGGACACATCAAGATAAGTAGATCTTTTAAGGTGCATATAGAAGGGAAAAAGTATTGTTCAATGTTTGAGAAACAATGATTACTTGGCATTATTCTTCAAATAGCAACAAGGTTCTCTTGATTGGTTTGGTTATGAGTTTTTGACCATTTTCTTACTATTCTTTGTTTTTTTTTGGTTTATATGACGTGGTCCCCCATTGCCCCATACCTGCTGCTTACTAACCAAGTATCTTAAACATATTCTTTGTATTGAGAAAATGGCAAGCTCGTATGAGTACAGGATTGCACACGTAAAGCAAAATTGCAATGACTAGTTGATTTGTTGTTATTGAAAAGTATAGAGTGCATGGACTATGCTAAGATAAAGGAATTTTCTCTTTTCTTACCGGCAGGATTTAGCTGCTGCTGTGGACGAAGAAGATGTTGCAAAGTTCACTGATGCTGTCAAGGAGTTTGACAGCATGACTAAGCTGGTAATAGAATAGCTCCATTGTTATCAATCTATTACTGAAAATCTCGTCTTCTTTGACCTTGCAAATTATTTGACTTTTCATGCGCTTGCCAAGTAAATTCAAAATAAAAAGGATATCGGAAACAAACACAGATCGATGGCACAACCGCACAAGTGGGTTGGAATTAATCCCACTCAGTCTATATCTTGATAACATAAAAACTGCAACATATAACTTTGGTTTATTTCGATAAAGTTGATTTTACTTTGATAATAATCCCAAGGCTAAAGAGTTATTGGCATGAGCCATGGACTAGGTAACTTCTGTCCTGTCAGAAGTTATGTATCTCCCTTTCTGATTGATCAATAAAAACTTTGAAGCTGTTAATAATCTTAAACAAGTTCCCTCCAGTTCAGCTGTATTTTTTTATCCAAAGGTAAATTGAGTGCAAATTGGGTACGAGTGGAATTTGCAATGTTTGTTTAATTTGGTCCGCCTGAAGTAGTTAGTAGGTGTCAAGGTGTTGAGATATGATTAATTAGGTTTGAATTGTTTCATCCTCTGACCAAGTCAGAATCTGTTTCCCCATATTGGCTGTTATCAGAAACTTTGTACTGAATCTGAATACGTGTTTACATGAGCACATGCATAAATGACACTCATAACGTTTTTCCATGCCAATTTTCTTACTTAGGATGAGTGGAAGACAACCCTTCTATTGAGAGTAAAATTGTTGCTGAAGGCCAAGGAGGAGGAGGATGACGATCTTACTTGAGATCATTCCATATGATGTAAAGCCAGAACTTGATTTGTCTTATTTATTTTGTTCTGCTTTCAAAATCTGTGTTTTTCTTAATTCCATTTGAGCAAATATATCTGCATCATGCTGGGCTTTGGGTTTTCTAGTGAGCGATCGTAGACAACATTGTTCAACCGTCAGAAACATTTGGATCTCTTATCGTGCTTTCGTGTGTGTGTGTGTGCGCGCTAAAAAATCTGTGATTTTCTTTAATAGAACCCACCCATGCCACCTTTAAATTTGTAGCAGTTTGCATGATTGAATCTGTAGGATGTGCAAATGTTGTGGTATCCCATTTTTAACAAATCATGGTAGATTAAAACAGGGTTACCAATATTTGACTAAGGTGTTAAGTATATAATTAAATGTTTATGATGGGTCAAAGCCAAACTATTATTACATCTTTATTTGCTTTTGTCCTTTTTACCCATCTCTCCCATACCAACCCAACCGTATGTTATTCCTGGTGATAGCTCTATTATTATTAATATTTTAATGCAATTTTCAATCAAGGTGAATCATACTAATTCAGTTATAGGTGTCTAATCCATGTATGTTTGACGATCGAAACCATAAAATATGACAAATGTTCCATAACATTAAAACGTGCAACGGTCCATGTGTGTGTAGGCGTAAGATGGCGTTTGGTTTTAAAATCCTTTTTGGCCGTCCCAGACTACGTTTTTCTTTTTCAGCTCCCCTAAAACTAAAAGCACCTGAAGCCCGGCATTTCTAGCAACGTCCCCAGCCCCTTCAATTCCAACCTTCTTAAAAATGATTTCCTTCCACCGAGGCAAAAGACCACTGACCTACCAAATGTTGGAACTGTATATATTCGAACCACTGATGTTGGTAGTGAGTGGTTACCACCTTTATGTTAGACATCTTAAAGGTAAAGGTAAGGACCAAATCCTACACCTCCACCTAATAAGAACCGCCCTTGACAAGGCTCGAACCCATAATAAATCAGTAATGTAAGAATACATGTCTACCATAAATTCTCAGCTAAGTAATGAATATCGCCCTACCATTAAAATATTTTTATATGATCCATGTGTATTAAAACTTTCACCCATTTTAAACCGTTGCTCTTGCTTAACTTTTATCATAAACATTCATATATGTAAAACATTTATAAAAGATATAGCATGAACACATAAAAAAAACATAATTTTTGCACACTACGTATACATGTATCCTGTTTGGTAATTCTCGTAAACTCACCTGATGATATCTCGCCTAAAATTATGTTTTTCGAGCAAGCGAACCTCTTACATATCCCAATAAAAATGTAAGACGTTATCGTCGAATATATATTTCATCTCCAGACAGATCTAAAGTCGATTGGTTGAGTTTCTTTTTTAACATAATTCAAACAATTATTTATAAGTAAGTATTTCTAGCTATTTTAACAAAATTAGCAAAAATTAAATTTCATATTCAAAATTATATATTTTTACGATTTGACGACTAAAAGGAGTCTTGATAATACATTTATGAAATCTTGTAACCCAATTCTAAATTTAATAATTTAAATCGCTTTAAATAATACTTTAAAAAAACCATCTTACCTATACTAAACGATAAACGAATACTTAAGCATTAATTATCTATACTTCAATAATTGTTTAAAACGTTAAAAAAAACTAACCATCAAGTAACATGGACTCAAATCTGTAATTTTATTTAGGAAATTAACCCGTTAAATTGATATAAAATATTTGTTTGTCTATCTAATTTTTAATATTATATTATATTTTCATACATTTAAAGATACTATTTGATGAATAAAATTTTCAATGATAAAGGCAGCCCAATATCATTTATTCCAAGCCCAATTACAAATTTAAAAAGAATTTGACTATGAGGTAGAGATGCACAAAAGCCGGTTTGTAACTGAACCGGTTCGGATAAAAACCGGACCGGTTTTTTTGCAAAAGAAAACCGGTTATTTAAAAAACCGGACCAAATTCTAACCGGTTTTGAGGGGGATAAAGTGGAACCGGTATAACCGGTTTAGGTTACAAAAAAACCGGATTTTTCGAAAACCGGTTACAAAAAAACCGATTTTTTCAGAATTTCTTTTTTTTTTTTTGGGCTTCGGTTGGGCTCCTCTTTTGTATGGGCTAACATTTCTTTTTTGGGCATTTTTTTGGGTATTTTTTTTGGGCCATCATTTTTTAATTTTTGGGCTATAATTCTATAAATCTAAGAAATTAACAAATTTATAATTAATTATAATTTATAAATTAAGTTAAACGCATATATTTTACTCCAATCAAATATATTTTTATATTATATTCGATTATAAAATACATAAGAAGTTTAAAAATTCAAATTACGACAACTTACAATTCAAACTACGACAACTTATAATTCAAACTACAACTTATAATTCAAAGTTTCAAACTACGATTACTAAAAATTCACAATCTTTTTTTTCTTTTCTTCTATGCACCCAAATTTTGGTATTCGGGTTCTATATCATCGTCGTCTTCGTTTTCTTCGTTTGGAGGTGATATTCCAAGTTCAACTTCTTCGTTGTGTATATTTGTTTCCAACTCGACGTCGATTGAATCTTCTAATGTCGTTACGTGTTGCACTCGAGCCGCTCCATCCAAATAATCCTTCAAACATATACAACATTCTATCGACTCCGGACTTAGTCTCGACCTCCGTTGCGATATAACCCTGCCACTAACAGAAAAAGCGGATTCCGAAGCTACCGTGGAAGCTTGGACGGTTAGTAAATCACGGGCCATGGCGGCTAGAATCGGATATACCGGTTCCTTTTCTTTCCACCAAGCCAAAAGATTAAGGTTTTCAAACTCATCATATGTCATAGTTGAAATAATATCACTTGCAATATAGTGTCCTAACCCGCTAGTCGGGGTATTAGTACGTGCTCGTTTCGATTGCGAATTTAAAAGTGTGTTAAAAAGAGATATACCGGTTCCCCTACTAGATGATTCCCCTCTCCTCATTTGTTCTTGTATTATATTACTCGCACCATATTTAGTTAAATATTTATCGAATAACTCCCGGAAACATTTGTTAGAATAGTTTATTTGGTTTTGAATAAAATTGGGCTCGGTTAAATCTTCGTGTAAACCAAAAGCAAATGCAATACTTTCAATTAATGTTTCAACGGCACCAACATTTACCGTCGGGTTTAAAGCGGCGGCACAAGTAAAAACCGGTGGGATTTCCTTAAAATATTTCAAAAGTTTTTCTTTCATTGCTTTGCCAATATTGTCAAATACTTGGCCTTCAAATTCATAATCATTTAATTTGGAAGCTAACAAATAAATTTGATTTAAAACCAAAGGGCTAGTAGGATAATATACACCAGATAAAAAAGTTGCTGCGTCTTTAAAAACTTTTAACAAATCGGTTATTTTCGCAATCATTTCCCAACTCGAACTCGGATAAACACTTGGAACATGGCCCTTCTCGTATAGGCGATTGTGAAACGGTTGCAACGTTTCCCTTTGCCTTAACGCGGAGTGCATCATCATCCATGTCGAGTTCCAACGAGTTGGAACGTCTAAATTCGCACTTAAAACTTTTTTATTAACCGATTTACAATAACGTCTATATGCATTTAGTCTTTGGCTATTACTACAAAGAACCGATTTTATCATCGCTCTAAATTCTAATCTAATCGGTTCAATAACCTCCAACCCGGCTTGCACGGATAAATTAATAATATGTGCAACACAACGAGTATGAAAAAAAGCGCCATCTAAAATAGGATTTAATAGCAATTTTAATCTAGGAACCGCGTTTGTATTATTCGACGCATTATCAAAAGAAATCGAAAATACTTTTGCTTCTAATTTATAAAGGCAAATCACACGTTTTAAAAGTGCAAATAAATTTGCACCGGTATGTGGTTCGCCGAATAAATCAAACGCGATTGTTCTTTTCATCATTTGCCAAGTTTTTGAATCTAACCAATGTGCCGTAACGGCTAAAAAAGAATTTCCGGTGTTGTGAGGAGCGCTCCAAACGTCGCAAGTTAACGAAACACTATAATTATGTTCTAGAAAACCCAAAATCATTTTTTCCCTCGCAACACTCCACATTTTTAAAGCGTCACGACGAAGGGTAGTACGACTTACTTGCGTATAGCGTGGTTGCATCAATTGTTGAATCATCGTCGTGAAAGCTTCATCGTCAAAGTGATCAAACGGCAACGATTTCGTAATCACGAATTTTGTAAACGCTTCCCGTAATTTATCATTATCGTAAATAAAAACGCCACCTTGCGGGGTAACGTTCGGTTGAGTAGGATCGGCTCTCATCCGAAGTGCCTTGCATGCTTTTGTAATATGATTTTTCAACGTCGTGTTTCCTTCGGCCGCAAAAAACTTTTGACAAAGTTTGCAACGAGCCTTTCTCGAACCATTTGACATTTCACACAAATCATAATGATCCCAAATTTCTTTGTTACGTTTATTCTCGAGCACCCGAACAACTTCAAGATTTCCACCGACGGAAGATTGTCCGGTCGTTTCGGGAGTGTTAGAAGCCATTTGAGATGAAAGAAAAAGATTACTTGGAATTTTCGGGATTACGAGAGTTGGAGAATACCGAAAATATCAAACGAGAAAGTTGGAGAATACCGAAAATATCAAACGAGAGAGTTGGAGAATACCGAAAATATCAATTGAGAGTGTTTTGAATCAATTGTAATCAACCAAAAACATTTCTAGCCTATTTATAAACCATTATGTGGCAAAATGGTAATTTTTTGAAGAAAAAAGGGTCAAAAAAACGGTCCAAAAACGGCTAGAAATGTTCAAACGGCTATATTTTCGAAGGGGGTAAAAATCGGATTTTTTTTTCCGGATAAAAACCGGTTTTTTAACCGGTTACAAAAAAACCGGTTAATTATCCGGTAAAAAAACCGGTCCTCTGATAAACTGCTTAACCGGTTGAAAAACCGGTTTGGTTTAAAACCGGACCGGTTTCAAAAAAATCCGGTTACAAGGAAACCGGTTTCGGATCGGATTCGGATCAAAATCGGATAACCGGATTTTTCGTGCGCCTCTACTATGAGGTATGAACTTAATAGTTGCATATGATCATATGAAGACCTAATTATCATTATATGATAACTAATGTTATCCTAATTAAAAGGGAGTTTAATTAAAAATACTTTAGTTATGGATATTATACAAGATTAATTATTACAAGATAATCATTAAGTAAAATCTACTATCTAGATATTAATTATTATGGAAAAAATTTTTAATAAGGATATAATACTGTTATCAAGATATGAATTATTGTAGGATACTATGTAATTAGATAATATCAAACTGATTCAAAAGAATAAACATTGATTATTATTATAAATAAGGGGTTTAAAGTTTTTAGAAATCCGAACAAAAAATTTAAGTATTTTCCCTCACTTTGTCCCAATTCAACCCTCTCCTCTCTCGGGTTTCTCTCTCTCATTCGATTTGCAACCAAAAGTTGCAAATAAGGTAAATCTGGCTACCCGTTCACGAGGAGTTATCACCTTTGGATTCCAACAACATCCTAGTTGAAGTATTCTAAATTAATTGAGATAATTTTTACTTTGTATGCATCAAATCATGTAATTTTTGTTAACTAACATATTGTTGGTTCAAGATTTTTTATTTAAAAATTTCTGCTACTAAAAATATTGTTTGCGAAATATCTGTATAATCCCAACAAGTTATATGGACGATAAAGAAACAGTTTTAAATCGTATTTCCATCCATATCACCATCTATAAATATATCCTCTATCTCGTTGGGAATATTAATGGGTAACAATATTGGGTACGTATGAATCCTCGAGGATAAGGGATAATTGTTTAAGCTATATAAGTAAAGTTCATTGTAAAGACAATAAACCATTTATGTTGTTATTATTAATTTTTTATTTTAGTAATTCCACGTTCATAAAATCATTTGTGCTATTATTTCTAACAAATTAATAAACATCCAAATTAAAATATAACAATCAGAATATAGAATTAGATTTTTAATATATCATAGAAAAAAATTATAATTATTTGATATTAAGTAACTGGGCCTCGAGATTATAAAAATATTGTCTTGTCACTACAACAACCACTTTCTAATTTTTATTTTATGTGTTTTGGCTTTCTATATTGATTTTGAGTTCTTTCTAACTATTCTTAGTTCTATATGATAACTAAATAGCCGAAAAACATTGAACCGTTAACTATTTCCTATTCCTAGAATGGGTTTTATCACAAACTTAAGTAACATCAAGGGTTCTTTTAATAAAATATATATTTTCATCACTTAATCTCCAATTTAATAATCAATATATATTCATTAGAAAAGATTTCATTTATAAGCAAAAAAAAAAAGCTGGTAACAACTAGACATATATTATGCTATTTTTAGTAATGAGGTTGTTTGTTTACTTATTAATGGAATCATTAAGAAGCCATTTAAAGGTAAAATGACTTCTTAATGATTCCATTAAGAGGTAAACAAACATGACCTAAGTATGTTGAAAAGAGATGATATTATAATTACTTGTTTTTGTATTAGTTATAAGTAGTTGTTGAAATACTTTATATATTAAGTATTATTAACCCAATTCTTTCTTATTATTTAATTGAAAAAGGAATATATATCAACAGAATTTGCATTGTCATATTGATCCATTCTTTTGTCACACACACACAAAACACGCTAAAGAAACGAGAGTATCACGGACTTCGCACGTGCAAAGGAATCGTCCCGACCATCGTTCTCACGCAAGAATCTAGTAAAGTTAAATGGGTTAATTGCAGCAACACCCCCCTATACTCTGGATTAATTAATTTCATTAAGACTTCTCTTAATTTATTTTATCTCATTTGATGTGCAAACAGATGAAGTAATGAATGCCATTCATTTTTGATCATTTATATTTATTTAAAAAAAACTTTTGCGACTTTTATTATTATTTTTATTTGGTAATCGTACTTTAATGATACTTCTATCTATTCATATTACCTTTCAAGTATTTTTTTAATGTATCTATTTTGATAAGACTTAATATATATATATAGTCATTTAATTAATAAAAACAAATAAATTTTCACTTTTCTTTGTGGTTGAAAACTGAATCTATTTGAAGCAAGAAGTACATTGATCAAATGATTGTTTTAGGGTTTCATAATTCATATAATTATGATAAATTATAAATGGAAATCATTTGCTAGTAACAATATTTTGTTATGCATAGCTAATGTAATAATATATTAGCCATGTATAACAATATTTTGTTAATCAACCAGCAATCTTAATTAATGTTCAGTTTATGAGTTTTAATGTAATATAAAGTCTGATAAAAACCAAATTAACCATAAAATGAATAGAAAATCTATAAATCATGCATCAAAATGCTCATATAATAAACCATATTAATAAAATACTCCTAGATTGTTAAAAATATTTGTGTTGTCTACGGGCTTAAATTTCGATTTGTTGTTTAAGCTTACATATTAAAATGTCATAAAGAAAATATTTTTATATTTCAGACATTAATTTGGTGGTTCAACGTATTCACCAACTAGCTCCAAAACAAGACGTGTAAACAGCACTGACACTAATGCACGCATGAGTACGACACGT
This sequence comes from Centrapalus pauciflorus, assembly GCA_020465985.1. Classification (NCBI taxonomy): domain Eukaryota; kingdom Viridiplantae; phylum Streptophyta; class Magnoliopsida; order Asterales; family Asteraceae; genus Centrapalus; species Centrapalus pauciflorus. Next base: position 798,709 of record JAANYP010006955.1, on the reverse strand, counting down.
GTAAGTTAACACAAAATATTTTAAATTACGTCCTTTAACTTCTAAATGAACTGTAAGTACGTTCAACAATCTTTACAATAAATCACTAATTGAATCTCTACAAAATTTAAAATTGTTTACAAACTTACATTTATTAAATTAATTTCTCAAACTTGATAATTGTTCCACATATTACAATCCCAAAATATTATAACATTTCAAAATTAATCCAAAATGTAATTTTAGCACTTTGAATACTAATCCATAGACACAAATCTCTAATAGAAAAGAAAATCATTTCAATTAAATACCTAATAAAATTCTCAAACATAATAACAGTAATAACAATATACTTCTTACATATGCCATCATACACAAGACAATAAATAAATGTGTTTTAAAATTGATTCTAAATACATGAGGCCGTTTGTGTCAACAGTTTGTACACAAGCTCTTTGTCACATAAGCAATACAACTGAGTTTCTTTTTGGTATGTTTCCATTAAGAACAGTAAGCCAAGAAGAACAAGTTTTTATTGGCAATTTCACTGATAGAAACATACCACTCACCATCAATTTTATTATTTTATGTAATTAAAGGGTTTTAAAATTAGAATATTATGATAAAATATTGAAATATTAAAGGTTGTAATATTCAATGTTAAAATTTTATTGATGAGACTTATTAAAACAATAATACTTTATGATTTAATGATGTGAAATGAAATTGTATGACATGATAATTTAAAAATCATGTAGAATTTTGACTAAAGTCCAGACATGATACATAGTATAACAAAGTAACAAACAATACATGTATTTTGTATATAAAATAATAGGAAAATTGTCGAGAAAAATAACAAAAAGTTTAAAATTTAACAATAACGGCATCGTAAAATTTTTTAGGCCAATAAATATTATGAATTCTATTTTTTTGAGAAAGAATATGGAGTTTAAATTTTTAAATCGAAAAAGGATCATGAAATGTTTTTTTTTTTTTTTTTACTGAAAGAGCATTATGAAATTCGAAATATAACATCTTAATTGGTCTCTAATTTTTTTTTCCCTCAAAATTGGATTTTACAATTATTTTTGAACCTAAAAAGATTCATGTTAACTTTATTGTTAAATTTTGAATATTATATTATTTTGTCGGCAATTAATCCTAAAATTAATAACAAATTTAGATAGATGATTCTTTTTTGTTTTTCCAGATGCAACTACTCAAGATATAAAGGGGTCCATGAACGCTAGTCATAAAAATCAAAGGGTGTAAACGCAATTCACCCAATCCTTAAAGAGACAGGAACACACACACACAGACATACCCACCACAAACTCCTCCGCTTTTCTCTCTCTAAAACCCCCATTCTCTCTCTCTCTAAACCCCCGGTTACCGTCGCACCCTTTTCGTTTCAAATCCTTCTTTACAATCTCATGAATCTGATCCCACAATTTATAAAGCAACTCCATTAATCTCTTCCTCAATTAACTCTAAAATCTTATCCAGATTCCATACAGATCTCCCATGAGACATCTCTTTCATTATCGCTCCTACTAAGGTATATACACATTCCTCTGCATATTCCCCCTTGAATATCTTATGTGCACATACATCATTTCCTCAACATTCATGCATTCATGATATTCTAGGTTTTTAACGATTTTTCAAACAGTTTTTTTTTTTTTTTTTTTTTTAAATCAGCCTTTTATGCTACACTATTTCAATTTTCAGCTATGGATCTTTGTATTTCTCTTCCAGTTCAAATTTGTACTTGCTTGTTTTTCTTATAAGTAGCTGAAAATTTACTTTTCCGATGATAAGTCTCTCTGTGTGTAAACTAGGGTTTTGATTTATCTGCGTTACTTTTTTCTTGCAGGTCAGAAGAACTTAGATCTGAAGCCTTCAACTCAACTTTTTTAAAGTTATCAGGTGTTAATAACTTAATATATATATTTTTAACTTTCTTCCTTGTTTATTCATGATAATCTTAGCTCCACACTCCACTAGGATCTATAGTATAAACTCTATCTGCAATTATGTCTTGAAGTTACACAATGTAGGTTCTTATCCTTATCTATTCAATTTAATAGTCCTGGTTTTTCAAGGGTATGAAAAGTTTCATTGCTAAAAATTAAGTGTGCGCGTTTTTTGTAATCCCAGTTGTGAGAAAAGCAAGATGATGCCCAGGCCTCCCCTTGATGATTTCTCCCTCAAGGAGACCAAACCCCACCTTGGTGGAGGAAAGATCACAGGGGATAAGCTCACTAGCACCTACGATCTTGTGGAACAAATGCAATACCTGTATGTCCGTGTAGTGAAAGCAAGGGATTTACCTGCAAAGGATGTTACTGGTAGCTGTGACCCTTATGCTGAGGTTCGGCTGGGAAACTATAAAGGAACAACTCGGCATTTTGAGAAGAAATCGAATCCTGAGTGGAACCAAGTGTTTGCTTTCTCTAGAGACAGGATTCAGGCGACTATGCTTGAGGTCACTGTAAAGGATAAAGATTTTGTGAAGGATGATTTCATGGGCTGGGTGTTATTTGATCTTACTGAGGTTCCAAAGAGAGTACCACCGGATAGTCCTCTGGCTCCTCAATGGTATAGATTGGAAGACAGGAAAGGGAATAAGCTCAAGGGAGAGGTGATGTTAGCTGTGTGGTGGGGTACTCAAGCTGACGAAGCGTTTCCAGAAGCATGGCATTCTGATGCTGCTTTTGTTGGTGGAGCCGATGGTCTTGCCAATATCCGTTCAAAGGTGTATCTTTCACCCAAGCTTTGGTATCTTAGAGTTAATGTCATTGAAGCACAAGACTTGATACCTACTGATAGAACTAGATTCCCTGAAGTTTTCGTGAAGGCTGCCCTTGGACATCAGACTCTGAGGACTAGAATATCTATGAGCAAGACTATTAATCCTATGTGGAATGAGGACTTAATGTTTGTGGCTGCAGAACCATTTGAAGAGCATTTGATTTTAAGTGTGGAAGACAGGATTGCGCCTAATAAGGATGAAGTGCTTGGAATGTGTGCAATTCCTTTGCAGTATGTGGATCGGAGGTTAGATCACAAAGCAATCAACACTAGGTGGTTTAATCTGGAGAAGCATGTTATTGTTGACGGGGAAAAGAAGAAGGAAGTCAAGTTTGCTAGCAGGCTTCACATGAGGATTTGCTTGGAAGGTGGTTATCATGTTCTGGATGAATCTACTCACTACAGTAGTGATCTAAGGCCGACAGCCAAGCAGTTATGGAAGAACAGCATAGGGGTTCTTGAAGTCGGAATCTTAAGTGCTCATGGGTTATCACCAATGAAGTCAAAAGATGGAAGGGCAACAACAGATGCATATTGTGTGGCCAAGTACGGGACAAAGTGGGTCAGAACAAGAACAATAATAGACAGTTTTACTCCTAAATGGAATGAGCAATATACTTGGGAAGTTTTTGATCCATGTACTGTGATAACCATCGGTGTGTTTGATAACTGCCATCTGCAAGGTGGAGATAAGGCTGGAGGTGCAAGGGATTCAAGGATCGGGAAGGTCAGGATTCGGCTTTCAACCCTTGAAACCGACCGCGTTTACACCCATTCATACCCCCTTTTAGTTCTGCATCCATCTGGGGTGAAAAAGATGGGTGAGATTCATTTAGCAGTGAGGTTTACATGCTCTTCGTTGCTGAATATGATGCACATGTACTCACAACCACTGTTGCCCAAAATGCACTATATTCATCCCTTAACTGTCACCCAGCTAGATAGCTTGCGGCACCAGGCCACTCAGATTGTCTCCATTAGGCTAAGCCGAGCCGAGCCACCCTTGAGGAAAGAGGTTGTGGAGTATATGCTGGATGTGGGTTCTCACATGTGGAGCATGAGAAGAAGTAAAGCTAATTTCTTCAGAATCATGGGAGTTTTGGGGGGTTTGATTGCTGTTGGAAAATGGTTTGATCAGATATGTAATTGGAAGAATCCCATAACCACTGTTCTCATCCACATCCTTTTCTTGATATTGGTCTTGTATCCTGAGCTCATTTTGCCAACTATTTTCCTCTATCTCTTTTTAATTGGAGTTTGGTACTACAGATGGAGACCAAGGAATCCTCCCCACATGGATACTCGCCTCTCTTGTGCAGATAATGTACACCCTGATGAACTAGATGAAGAATTTGATACCTTTCCAACGTCTCGTCCAGCTGATATCATAAGGATGAGATATGACCGCTTGAGGAGTATTTCTGGAAGGATTCAGACGGTGGTTGGTGATTTAGCAACACAAGGTGAGAGGCTTCAGTCGTTACTCAGCTGGAGAGACCCCAGAGCTACTGCACTGTTTGTTATTTTTTGTTTAATTGCAGCCATCGTTCTGTATGTCACACCTTTCCAAGTGGTGGCCCTTCTGACTGGCTTCTATGTATTAAGACACCCACGGTTCCGGCACAAGCTACCTTCGGTCCCACTCAACTTCTTTAGACGATTGCCTGCAAGAACCGACTGCATGCTCTGAGAAAAGCCATGCAACTTTCCTATTCATCTACCAAAATCATCCATATGTTTGTCTTTGCAGTTCAGAGAAGGTGTAGAATCAAAAAGGAGTTCCTTTTCTCTCCCATGCAGCAGAAAAAATATCAATCATGGTATGACGTATACAACTATTTTGGAACAATATTTGTACATCTTGTGGCTTTGTAGCCCCTTCTATAGGGTTTTCCTAAACTTTAAATTTGACTGTGTCATCTTTTGGTTTGTAGTGTTTAGGTTGTGATTTTTGTTTGAATCTATCTTTATAGTTGTTATTAGTAGGTTATGCCAATTATCACTGGGGATAAGTATCTTGGATTGACAGCTTCTATCAAATGTTTCTTAAATTAGTAGAAATTTTTCAATACTGTTCTGGTCATTTCGTGCTAAAGCGGCATCTAGCAATGAATTCATTAAAATGCATTGTTGTCCTCTGTTGAATATTATGTGGACAAGAATCTACATATATTTTACCATTTTCCCTTTCTTGATTTGTTTGGTTCAGCTGTTAAATTACTTTGTGGTTGTGGATGCATACAAATCTAAATGGTTTTTCGTTGGAGCATTCATATATAGACTGGAAAGTTAGGAATCTCCACCTTTTTGGATCTAGGACAAAAATTATAAACTAATCAGACCACCATATTTGCTGCAGCAGAATATACTTTTATTTTAGCAAGTTGGTAGCATATATTTTGTTTAAAGTTTCAGTAGCGAAATGATCACAAATGATGGAAGAGGACAAAGATTCACACTCGTGGAATCATGTAAGATGGCATAAGTGCCTGGACCCATGTGCAAATGAAGATGATTTTATTCTATGGGATAATGAATGGCATCAATAATTATCTTTACTATCATGTGTTTTGCAGATGGGCATGAATTATCTATATTGCAGTGAAATGTGAACTTCTATTTGGTAGTATGATAATCATCGTCGAAAAAGGTTTATATGATGACAACCAGTGCAAATGATAATATAGGAAGGTGATTACTGATGCTTTTATTCTAGGCTGCAAATACAAAATTACATGGTACCTTATTTTTAAGACCAATAGACCGTTGTTATTCTTGATCAGAAGAATTAATTTCAGATTCATGATTCTGATATCCTTTGTACAAGTCAAGTACACAACTTGATGTGTGCCTGAGTCCTGAGGGAGGGAGATTCTTGATTGTAGGAACAAAGATACATGTTTCAATGCATGATGTACAAGTGGATTGTAAAAAGGGATAATCCAGATGAACAAGGGACAAATTGTTGTCAGTAATTGGTAATAGTCATGTATTCTTGCTCTATTAATGCAGTTAACTTAATGATATTGTTGTTAGGCCAAGGGGAGTGGAGACAATTTTGTCACTTTCATTTTGCCAGTCACGTCATTGTCACGTCACATTTGTCATTCCTTTGTTATTTTTGTCACTTCACAATGCGTCGAATGTCATTTTTGCCAGTCTTTATATATATATATATATATATATATATATATATATATATATATATATAGAGAGAGAGAGAGAGAGAGAGAGAGGAGGAGGAGGAGGTTCAATGGAAAACCAACATACATCGGAAAACATCAATGCACCACCACAAATGCACCACAATTCCCGCGTGATGCACCAAATTCCCCACGTGATGCACCAAATTCCCGCGTGATGCATCGACTTTCTGCGTGATGCAACACATGATCCAATGGCTATAAAGTGGTTCCCGGGTTTTTTGATGCATATAGATTTTCCGTTGAACCCACCCCTATGTATATATATAGACACACACATGAAAAGAGTGAGAGAGAAGGGGTCGGCATTCCAATACCGAATGTCATGCCTTGCCAAGAGTGGGGGATGGTGTTTGTCTTCATTGCCGAGGTGTTGTCGAGGAGACGCCGAACCCATTTCCCTTGGCCTTATTGGTTTGCTTATGTGTAGTGTTACAGCTGTAACTGATGGTGCCCTTTTGGAAGGTTATGTGAATCTCATGTGGGATTGTGGCCAGATATTACTTATTATCAGCATAAATAAGGTCAATTGGGGAATGCTATCTTTGCTTTGTACGTACTGATAGATTAGGTCCTCAATTCCATCATATTATTTTTCTATATTAATACCACCCTCCTTTGTTGAAAAATACACTCTTTAATGTTTCTGTGGTACAACAAAAACATGGACAGAATATCTATCTTTCACCACATGGTATTTCTAATTTCTAAATCCGTAACAATGCCTTTGACTGATATAATACCACTAGTCAACATTTTATAGTTTGGAAGACAATATATAATTATGTTTATAAATTGTAACCTGTAGTTTTTTTAATGAATAATAACAATCTTTCATTTTACGAATAATAATCGTCATCTAATTTTCTTCACGATCAAACTTGTTTTTTATAGAGTATAACATTGAACTGTAAATCTACCTATTGTAAAGGTTAAAATTGAAAATTTCCATCAATAATAACACTAATCTTTTTATCATTATAACATCTAACCGAGTTTATAAAAAATTGTTTGCTTGAATGTTTATATTCTTTGCAATACTAAATTAAAATCTTGTAAAATTTTAGTCTGAAAATCTAATTTGCATGTTCTTTAGAGTTTTAAATTTAGATTTTTAAATTAATCGTAGTCCCATGGATTTGTTGGTTATAAAGTTGGTAAAAATAAAATATGGTTATAATTAATTAGGAAACAAATGTTGATATATTATTAGATTTTTGTAGTGTGTGATATATCATAACATAAGTTACGACAGAGTTAAAATATTTTATAAAAAGCTTACGAGAAATCATGATAAATTGAAGTGAATAATACTAATTTAGTTCTATAATTTAGTTATTATTTATTAACCTGCATATCATACATATATTTCTAATAAAAATATATGTTTATATAAAATATATATAAGCTTGAAGGTAATGCATTTGTTTTATTAATTGTAATATTAGAATACTAAAATATAGAATTTTATAATTGAAAGTAACATTATTGGTTTTAGCATTACTGCTTTTATGATATTTAATAGGAAGAATTGCTTAAAATAACAAGCAACTTTTCTACTTTTTCTTAGACTAGATTACATAAACGGTCCCTGTGATTTATATGGAATTATGGTTTTGGTCCTTGAAATAATTTTATTACAACACAAGTCCCTAGAATCGAAAAATTGTAACATTTTGGTCCCGGAAACTAACGACGGTTAACTTCAACCATTAGTCTCAGTGACATTTGTCCATTTGTTTTTCAGGGACCATTTGTGTAATTTTCAAACTATCTTTTTTTTCTTCCTTTTTTCTCTTGTTTCTTTATGTCATAATTTATTTATATATATATTTTGTATTTCTTTTTTTTTTAATCATTAAATTATCCAAATGTAAACTTTTATTTTTTATTTTTTTTATTTTAATTATTAAATTTTATTTGTATGTTTATCGTTATTATTAACACTAACTTTTTTATATATTACTATTATGGTTCAAAAAAATCAAAAATTGAAATGATTTGTCATTTTTTGATCAGAAAAGTAAATTCCGAATGTTTCATCATTTTTTATTAAAAACATTCAAATTGTAATGGTTCGTCTTTTTTTAATATTCTTTTAATTAAATTCAGAATGGTTCTTTTGTTTGAAAAATATCAAAATGGTATGCCTCGAAAAAATTAATATCGGAATGGATTTTTTGTTATAATAAAATAAAATATCATAATGATTTATCGTGTTTTGAACAAAAGAATTAGTAACTAATACAAAAGAATAACGGTGAAATATTCAGATTTTTTTTCTTTTGTTTTAGTTACTAATTTTTTATTACTATTTGTATATTAGTTTTATTATCAGTGATAACTTTTTTTATAAACTATATAATTATTTATTTAATATTATTATATAATTGAAATGGAAATTTACAATCGGAATGATTTATTTCATTTTCTCCGTTCAAATAACTCAAAATAAAGATGTGTTGAACAATTCTGAATTTATTTATTTTTATTAAAAAGACGATGAGCCATTTTGATTTTTGTTTGTTTTTAACAAAAAACGTGAACCATATTGATTTTAATTTTTTCTAACAAACAAAAAAGATTAATCATTCTTAGTTTAATCAGAAAACAACAAACCATAAAAGTTAAAATTAGAAAATTAAAATTAAAATCAATATGGCTCATCTTAAATAAATAATTATATAATTTATATAAAAAACTTATCACTAATAATAAAACTAATATACAAGTAGTAATAAAAAATTAGTAACTAAAACAAAAGAATAAAAATCTAAATATTTCACCGTTATTCTATTGTATTAGTTACTAATTCTTTCGTTCAAAACACGATAAACCATAATGATATTTTATTTTATTATAACAAAAAAATCATTCCGAATTAATTTTTTCGAGGCATACCATTTTGATATTTTTCAAACAAAAGAATCATTATGAATATAATTAAAAGAAGATTAAAAAAAGACAAACCATTACAATTTGAATATTTCTAATAAAAAACGATGAAAAATTCACTTTTCTGATCAAAAAATGACAAATCATTTTAATTTTTTGATTTTTTCGAACCATTATAGTAATATATAAAAAAGTTAGTGTTAATAATAACGATAAACATACAAATAGATATTAATAATTAAAATAAAAAAATAAAATAAAAGTCTACATTTGGATAATTAAATGATTATATATATATATATATATATATATATATATATATATATATATATATATATATATATTATGACATAAAGAAACAAGAGAAAAAAAGAAAAAAATAAGAAAGTTTGAAAATTACACAAATGGTCCCTGAAAAACAAATGGACAGAATTTTCCCTGAGACTAACGGTTTAAGTTAACCGCCGTTAGTTTCAGGGACCAAAATGTTACAACTTTTCGATTCTAGGGACTTGTAGTGTAATAAAGTTCTTTCAGGGACCAAAATCGTAATTCCATATAAATCATAGGGACCATTTATGTAATCTAGTCTTTTTTTTTATTGCTATCTCGTAAATTTTGTACCAAATAAAGGAACCAAGTCTTTATTCATTACCGATTATAGCATTTAACTAGTAAACAACAAAAGTTAACCGGTAAAAGAAGGTGGTATATAGGGTTTATTGTTTGAAATAACAATCTACTTTTTATAATTTTTTTTCTTATTATGGCAATGAGTTTTATTTTTTACCATTTTAATGTATTGTTTGAAATAACAATATACTTGTTGTTTACCGGTTAAATGTTATAATCGGAAGTAAACTCCCCACTAAATGAATATGTCTTATTTGAGAGTTATCAATAAATGAACATCCCATTCTCGTGACACATATTATCTATTCTTTCATACCTATCATATCTTCCCGACACAACCCAACCCAACCCAATGTCTCAACCCAACCCAACCTAATCTCATATACCCTACCTATACTTTATCCACCCACCCACCCTACCCCACCTCATCACGTCCTACTTCACTCACCTTACCCATCTCATCAAACTTACCATATTTATTTTCACCCTACCGTACCCCACCCATCCCGCCTATACCCCAACCACCTTACCCTACCACCAATCTACCCACCAAATAAATTTACCATGATTTTTCTCACCCTTATATACACCCACTCTTCCTTACCTACCATCAATCTACTCATTTATCAAATTTATCACATGTAAAATCCCTACATCACATTCCTTTCTACTCTTATAGACCCATCATACCATATCTTATTCTTACCCCCGACCCCACTTCCCACCTTACCTATCACCGATCTAATCACCCATCAAATCTATTACATCATTTCCTGCCCCTACATCATACCCACTCCCCCTACGTATATCATCATACAATAACATATCATCACCCTGTTTTAAATCACCCTACCTAATCTACCCCCATGCATACCATCCCTACATGACATTTAGCCCACCTTGGCCGTACCATGTCAAATACCATTCTGTTTATGTAGTATACATTAATATTTAATGTTATCATTTTAAGATATTTGCGTTTATGATTTTATGAAGGAAAAAAAATTATTTTATCGATTAAAGTACAAATATCTTCTCACATCGAAAAAAATATATTATCGATTCATTTGTTTTAAAGTAAGAGAAAACGGAATATCAAGGCCGATGTCCTTTCCATCCTACTCCACCCCACACTACCCATCCTACTCCACCGCACAATATCCCATCCCATCTTACCTAACCATATCTCATCTCATCCTACTTCACCCATCCACTCTAATCCTATCATCACCTGTCATGTCCCTCCCTACCCACCCATCCATCCTACACCCCATTCCACCTTACATAACCATACCCATCCTACCTAACTATACCTCACCCCATCCTAATCCTATCCTTAGCTACCATACCCAACCCACCCACCTACTAACCCATAATATATTACCTTACCTCATCCACACTAACCTTCGTACCGTCTATCTCTATCCGCCTTACCACGTCTCACCTATCCCACCAACCCTGTCCCAATCTTACCCCACTTACCGATGCACCTACACAAACTAGAAATGAAGTTTATCATTTTATTTTATTCTTGTCAAACAAACACAACTAAATTTAATTCCATTACATTTATTTCAACTCTTCCTTCCTTACTTCCTTTTGACAGATCCTTCTGATAAATTCTGCGAAGCGAACCCCCCACCTCCTAGCACAGTCACACATATCGTAATGGTCGATCTGTGGCATGTTCAAGCAAACCCCCCACCTCCTAGCACATAACGTTTTTTTTTTTTTTTTTTTCCTTTCTCCCACGTTCTCTCGCTTTCTCCCGCTTTCCTCCGTTTAAATTTGTTCAAGAACAGAGGGTAAACGCTCCTCAGCGACCCTGTGTCGCTACCCTACCGGCCGCCTACCTTTACTCACCGGTCACTTAAATCATCGTTTAACAGGTTACAACTCAATTTCGTTTATTTGTAACATATCGTGACATTTTTGCTTTTCATTTCCCATACTCTTACCAGGAATGCCAAAGTGAATTATAAGATGTATGCTTTTATGTGCTGATTCCTTGAATTTGTACATAGCTGAATAGGTGATAAATGAAATTCAAGTTACTTATCACAAGCATTGAAGCAAAAAAAATGTTTGGTATCATAGCATATTCATTAATTAGGACAAGTTTGAAGATCTTATTTTGTATTTTTCATAGAAAATCAATTTTCTTTGAATGATTCCGTTCCTTCGTAAACATTCTGCAAGTAAAACAATAACTTAAGCTATACTCTAATCCAGATCATTTACTAAAGGGTATTTCTTAACATTATCTAAGCTAAGCTGAAGAAACTAACAATATTCATTAATAGCCTTAGAAATCACACCACCATCAGAAGACATGAAAACAATAAATTCACTTGGAGACAGTAGAACTGCTTAATTTGAGCATAATATTAATTACTTAGAGAAACAGTTGCGAACCATTACTACAAAACTCCTAAAAGTAGTGTCACAAAAGTGAACGCTAGGGATGCACCTTTGGTGTCTGGAAGGTCACAGATAGTCCAAGAATCAAGGTGTCTTGGTTCACTATGGTTTTGTTTTCTTATATATCTATGTATTAGTGATTATTGGTTAATGATGTACCTGCCTACCTTGTGCCTTAATGCTAAGGTACTTATTTGGGCATCCTTTTAGTAAGTAGTAACGGTGCTGTAAGTGATCTACAATTTATAATTTGCATCCAATTCTTTTTAGAATTAAATTTACATCAATTTCTGAGTGAACAAAGCTGAATGGTATGTTTCTCTGTTTGTGTCTTTGTGATGGAAGAACAGATACTTGTTGCTACATGAGATGGAGCTCCAATGTGGACTGTAAAGAGATCTTTTTCTACCATACATTGGCACATGGAAAGTAAGCTCAAATTCAACAGCAATCCAATCCTGTGCTTATCTGAAAGGAAATTATTTTTTCGGACAGACTTTATGTTAATATTGTTTTTTCGCTCATGAACCCGAATGGATTCTCAACCTCGTCCCGATAGAGGTTGATGTGGAGAAAATTGAAGATACTGTTGCACATGTTTGTCGTTCTTTAGGTGCTGGGGCTGCTACTAAAAATGCAGATAGTGATAGTGATATGGGGTCGTGGTTGATTCTATACCAATTATTCTATGATGTCCTGTAAGTAACACATTACTCTTGCTGCTTTTGATAATTATAAGTTAACCATTGTAGAACGGGGCATGTTTTAGTTATAGCAAACAAAGCAAAATCACCATCTTGACTTGTGGCTATCTGATTGGTCAAGTGATGCTTGTCAGTTTGTCTTAGTGAATTGTGACAGTGTGAAGTCATTGCCTATCTTGTTGCCATGCCTTCAAACAATTGTTGGTATTAGTAACAAGTTATCCTCTTTTTCTCTAGACACCATTGAAAGCAGTATATGCTGGTGGCCTGGTGATAATCATTCCGTGTAATGTTTGCAGTTTTTCTTTCTTCCTGCCACATTTTGGTGGTGATGGTCTTTCATGATATCAACCAGATCTTCATGAACCATAGAGGTATGGCTGTTAATACAAGAAACCGATTATTATACTCTTCTATTTTATTTTTTAAGGCATGACACCTTTAATTGTGGAACTAATTTTTGTCCTCCTCCAGCAAATTGGTACTGGAAATTTCAGTAGTATATTCAAAGTCTTGAAGAGAATTGATAGTTGCATGCATGCATTGCTGCGAATGCAGCATAAGGAAATTATATCAGGACATGGAGAGGTACTCTACTTTTCCCACTATAGCTCAAAATGTGGATATGCAAAAATGTGGTGTACATAATTTTAGTAGTATATTCAAAGTCTTGAAGAGAATTGATGGTTGCATGTATGCTGCGAATGCAGCACAAGGAAATTATATCAGGACATTGAGAGGTACTCTACGTTTTCCATTATAGCTCAAAATGTGGAAAAATACACGTGTGTGTACATATCTATGAATATATAATAAACAAAAAGTTGTGTATACAAAGAAACAATAATGTTAAAAACAAGACCCTTGGATCCGGTTGTATAAGGGGCTCTGTTTCTTGTATTTTATAAGACTGGGCTTTTAGTCTATTACATCCAGATAAGAGCTCCATTGTTTGGTTCCAAATGGGTTTGATTGCTCTTTTTAACCGGGCTTTGTTAAACGCTTGAAGTCAAATTGCTCTTTTTAACTGGGCTATCCACAAATAGTTTTAAGATGCAGCGTGGCCGTGTGGGGAATTAATATCCCTTCGGCTTTATGTCCATTTTATAATAATGACATTGAATTTGTTGATCACATTACTGCTACTTGTGATTGCTCTTTACTTCGGCATAAAGTGTTTCAGTGATGGGATTCAAATTCAGAACTGGGATGGAATTGAGGGGTATTATCAATTTCTGTAGGAATCTAAGTATGGAAAAGAAGATGACATTCAACTCAAAATGTATTTGAAAGTTTTGCACTAGTATATCACAAACACACAATTTGAACTCTTATAACTGTAATCGGAGCTTAAAGGGGTTAGTTTCTATACCACCTTTATGTAAAGTCAGCTTTCTTGAATGGGGAACTAAAAGAAGGAATTTACGTGTAACAACTGGATGGGTTTGTCATCTAAAGTGAATAAGAAAAGTGTACAATCTCAAGAAGGCACTTATGCGCTGAAGCAAGCCCCACAACTACTCCACTTCTTTGGTTCCTCATGGATTAATTAAAAGAGTGGGACAAATTTTCACATAGATTATCATCATTTTAAGAATTATATACAGATTGCTGATCTAGCTGCTACTAAAGATCAGAAAATGATATTTGAGTTTAAGAAAGGAGATATGAAATGTGGAAGATGTATGTACTGGGGCTGTTACACCATTTTTCTCATCAAGGCTATCGTGAAATGATGTTGAAAAGGTTAAATAGGTTCAGTTGTGATTAATGGCATCACCGGTACTTGCAGAAAATGAGAAGTTGATAAGACAAGTTTGGGGGGGGGGGGGGAGCAAAGTTCGTAATGCTTTAAAAGATTTGTTGGGAGTTTTTTTTAACAAAGAGATCTCATTAAACTAGCAAGGAGCTACTAGCTAGAAGGAACCAATACATCTGATGCGGATTGACAATCAAATGGCCGAAACAAGAACTTGAATGACACTCACAAAGAAATCCCAAAGGATTCTTGATTTACTTAATAAACTCAAATATCATAATCATCTATTACAAAAGAAAATACAACTACTTATAGGAGAAGTAGAATCAATCTAATTAAAGAGTAGACCTAACTTTCCTATGTTCAAAGACTAATTGATTAGAAATATAATTTCCTAATCAAATTAATATTTACTAAAGAAATAGAAATAAAATACAACATATATTTGACTAAAACTTTAAAATAAGAAAATGTAAATTGGCAATAAATTTATTAAGTTATGAATTATATAATATCATCCAATCCCTGCATCATCCTACCCCTCTTCAGAAAGACTCGTCCTAGAGTCTTCGTTGCCTTCATCAACGCCCATACACATGGACAAATTGAACATGCTAAAAGCAACCAAGGCAACACCTAATAACTCGATCTCATAATAGCCTTCACATGTAATCATATCGTAAACTTTTCTCTTAGCCAACCAATTTGTATGGACGACGTTACTTTGAACATAAATCTTCATCAATAGAATTTAAAGTTTTAAACTAGCAATGCTTAGGACGTGTTGGATTGTGAAAGTTTTGATGTCAACAATATTCATAATTGTAACCTCTTTACAGATGGAATCTTCATCACAATCAGTGTCATAGATTGGATATGGTTCTTCCTCAACCAACATTACAGTTTGTCCTCCGATGCTTCCCGTTCTTTCTTCATTGTTATCTCTATCATAGTCGGTAAAAGGGCACTCCTCTTCTTCCCCTTACGTCCCAAATGATAGGTCCAGATTCAGTTTCCTTTGCATGCATCTCATGTTGGAGTTCGATTTCTCGCACAACTGTTAGTAACGGGTCATCATAATCTTCAACATAAAAAAACCCAAATGTGATCGTTGATTCGCCTCTTTCTCTTCGTCCCAAATCGCACATATCATGTTTTGACGTTTGAGGTCTCTAATTATTTGTTGAAGGCGTTTGATTTCGACATCACGTGGGTCTCATGGATTGATTTCATCGTTGCCTCAGTTGGCGATTCTACAATGGACAAAACTGCATGATCTTCCGCTTTTGACCATTTGTACCGAAGCTTTGCTACCAAATGAAGCGGGTCGACAATCAAATGTTTGAAACAAGAACGCGAATAACACTCGCAAAGAAATCCCAATAGGATTCTTGATTTATTCAATAAACTCAAATATCATAATCATGTATTACAAAAGAAGAGGCAACTACTTATAGGAGAACTAGAATCAATCAAATTAAAGACTAGACTTGACTTCCCTATGTTCAAAGACTAATTGATTAGAAATCATAAAGTTATAAATTATAATGCAGGTAATGCTTCATCCGAGGATCAATCTGTTTCGAGAGGTAAAAAGTTTCTACCTTCGAGTTTCAAAAAGATGTCACAAAGTTTCTATTGTTAGGTCTGAGTGGGAGAGCATTCTGTTAGGGTTTATCTCGTCACACACACAAACGTAAAGTAAAAAGAAAATAACACAATGTTATTACGTGGTTCAGTCGATGATGTGTCATATGTTCACGGGGGCAACTATGGTTTTCTTATTATTGAGGTGATAATCAGATTACAAGTATAAGAGATTAACATGTTGAGAAAACTCAATCAGGTAAACTCCTAATTAAGGTAATCAATCAGGGTTAGGGCCGACAGCCCCCTCCCCTTTTTCCTCCTCTATACGGCCCTAGTTGGGCCGAAGCCTACATCTCAATAATATTCACTTGTTTGTTTCTATTCCTTTAGGAATCAGGATAGACCTCTTTGTGGTTGTTGGGTGTATTATTGTTTGTATGAAGCCCATTTGCTCTATTTCAGGTGTGATCACAAGAATGATTAGCAAAACATGGTAATCGTTTAATCATTTTATGGTAGGACAACTAGCTAGAATATACTGAAACAATATTATTATATTTTATAGTATTTTGATAATTTGTCTATAATAAGAAAATAAGAGGAATTGGATTTTAGATGATACTAAAAGAGAATAGAGAGAACGTGGAGGGTGCCAACCTCTTAAAAATAAGTGAAGTATCTGATAAGTTTGCTTTATTGCTTTTGTAGTCAATAATTATTCCTTGGCCTGGGTCCTTATCAAATAAATGCAGTGCCACCTCCAGGAGACAACATGGAGGAAGGAGATCCAGGGAGACATTGGCCGCATCTGGTCAGAACAGGCATCCCTGAAGATGAATCAAGGAGACAGTACGTGAAAAGGAGAAAGGGGGTTGACAGTATGAATCAGGGGACAATATGCAACAAAGGAGAAAGGGGGTTGACATCAAGAGAACTCTCGGTCTCTTGATGTTGACGGGCCTAATGATTGGCCTACTTTTGGTAATCCAGGGGCCAGGATGTGGTCATGGGCTAGAAGGAAAGGCAGGCTTTGGTCTACATATGTGGGTAGGATGAAAGGGAGTGGGACAAGTGGCTTACTTATTCAGAAGGGTTGGCTTAAGAGAGACTTTTTGATTTTATCCACAAGTCCATAAGCAGGAAACAAGGCCAAAGATTTTGGCACTTGCAACATGCTTTGCACTTCGTAGGGGCCATCAGGCATGCGGTAAATTACAAGAGTGTTTTATCAAATCACAACAGTTTTAGCAATGGATTTTGTTGCCGAAGTGAAAAAAATCCATTTCATAGTATTCTATAGCTAATTGTATATAATCAGTTAAAGATTATATCTTGCTGGAAACCCAATGCTGTTTGCAACATTTATATATAATACTAGATACGTAAGAAGGGTCTTGGCTTTGAGTCATATATTGGGGAGGTGAAGAGTTGAATTATTTTTGCAATGGTGATTCAGGTGGTCTTGGCTAAGAGATGATATATGAACCACATGACACATTGGTGATTCGGATGGTCCTAGTATAAAGATGATATATAAATCATATGATACGTTTTTGGTTTCACTCTTGGCTTAGGAGTAGTTTCTTGGGAATCAAATAAGCAGGAAATATTTGATTCATCTTCTGCTTAAGTTGAATACACATCTGCTGCTAAAAAAAAGAATACATATCAGCTGAACCCTCGTCCAGTGTCAATCTTCTAGTGAGAACCAGTAGTTGATGTCTTGATGAGACGACCGATTTACCTAATGCAGGAGTGATAAAGAGGAAATGGAGCATTGCTCATTGCCTGTGGTAGAGGTTGGTGCATGTTAGGATTCACGTTATCAGTTATTATCTCATCTACACCATACCTAGAGAGATTGAATAGACGAATAAGATGGAAATTAATTATATCTTTATCTATTTGTATCATTGTATGAAAAAAGTCCATTGAAAGAGAGAATCAGACCAAATCCATGTCTTTGATATCTTCTATTATCGTCTTGATCGTTTTATGAGGAATTTTGGTTTTTCTATAATTACTTGAGCGTCACTAAGCATATGGAGCGTTCCAGGAACTCATAGAGTGGGCGCTTGGAGTAGTGGTTGGTGAAGAGAGGGTCACACACATTGGAGTATCTAGGGAATCTTTTTTGTTCATCAATTTAGTTTTTGGGGGTTTTTTGTAGCCAGGTCAGGTTCCTCAATTTGAGAGTATTTTTTTTCAACCAAACTTTAAAGCAAATTTGAATCCGGTTTGGTTTGGTTTATGCTAAATTAACCAAAAGGTTGTCATTAATATTCGGTAACCACCATGGCTTAGTTGCAAATAATAATCTGGTCGCTATGCGATCACTAATTCTCATCTCAAAAATAAATTCTTCAAGTTAATGGCTACAATTGTGACCACATTGCTTTTGTCACTAATGGTAATGATTTGTGTTTAAATGACACATATAATGGTCACCAAGTTTAACATTAGAAACCAAAAATAATGGTAACCAAGTAGTATTCATTAGATGGAAATGTGTAATACATAAAGAATCTAGAGACCAAAAAAGCCGTAACTAAGTATTTAGATATCAAAATTATGGTTGCTAAGTCAAACAAAAGAAAAACCAAAAATAGTTGCCACTAAGTAGTGTTCATTAGATTGAATGTGTACTTTATTAAAAATTAGAGGCCAAAAAGTAGCGGTTACCAATTAACAAAATTTGGAAACTAAAAAACACTGATCACTAAGAATTATTACTTAGATCCAAGATGAATTAAGAATGTGTAGCTCAAAGTTGCATTGCATGCATGCATGCTTATGAATAAACTGGTAAACAAGAAAATGTTGTTGGAAGAGAGAATTTCAAGTTTTTAGAAGAAGAAAGTTGATGAGGTTATGATTTATTATATATTCTATTTACTATATTCTATTGTCTTATATTAGTGGTAGTGCTAGATTGATGCATTTGCATATATAACATTGGTCTAAATAATCGAGCGCTTATATGGTTGCATAAGAAAAAGTTGGAACAATAAAGATATCCAAATATTGGTTTGTAATAAAAGATATTGGGTTATCGACGCATAAATCCCAAAGAATTGGAGGATCCAATACAAATCAATGTTGTAATTTTATTTTAATATATTGTTTGAACATCAATACAATTGTAAAGTGGAATGAGAAAATAACTTATCAAAAGCTTTAAAGGAAGAAATTTGGGTAACTAAAGTTGATTGAATCCAATTCAATGAGAAGCATACTTGGTTTTGAAAAGCACGCCTCGGTGACCCCAGGCGATGGCAATGTGGCATCTGGCTGCAGACTGCAGAGGCATTGCGATGGCAAGAAGCACTCTGAGGCACTCGCTTCAGCATGGCAACATAGTGAGGTGGGAGGCGACGCCTTTCACGCATCCTGTACCCTCGTTGTGGGCTGATCTTTGCTTCTTTCTTTTATCTTAATCGCCATTGTAAAAATTCCTCCTAAATAACCCTAGACAGTAAAAAAGCATCCCGATTCTGATAAATTTCTTTGATTCATCTTTTTTTTTTCTTATGCGATTGGTAGGGTTCTTTAGTGGTCAACGAATCAGATAATATTTCTTCTTCTGTGGTTTTTCTATGCTTCTTCATAAAGCATGTGCTACTCTGGTGTCTTTTTTCTCCTGTTTTAAGCCTTATTGGTTTCTGCTATTGCTTGTTACTTGACATGTGTTCTGTTTTGATGAAGCAGGCATCAAATAATCTATTTTTCTATAAGTTCAATGTTATTATAATGTGCTTGTTACTTCTGGGTATATATCACACACACACACACATAAACATATGTGTGTGTGTGTGTGTTTGTTTGTTTGTTAAATGTATATTAATGTGTTTTTATCAATGATATGTTATATCAAATAATTTGGAAGTTTTGCTTATGAAGTGCGCATTGCCTTGCACCTCACACCTCGAGCTCTAGGACCTTTTTCGCACCAGTGCACCTTGCGCCTTTTAAAACCAAGGAAGCGTAGCCCTGATAGGCACTCAAAGAGGCAATGGAATTCAACGAGGAAGATCTATTACATATACTAGATTGCATTCTCAAACAACATGTAAGTTTGTAACCTGTATTGAATTTTAATACGAACAGTTACATTAATGATTAGTAATTTCTTTTGACTTTATATTGATCTTTGCTGGAGGGGGATATTATTCAAACATGACGTTATAAAAGACAACATCATGTTTTGTGGTTAAGTCAAGTGATTTAAATGATGTAAGTTGTGACAATAGTAACATACATGATATAAAGTTTATTTGGATTAAAAAACTTGTGTTATGCGAATGGAATTCTGTTGCAAATTAGTAGGTTTTAATTGTAAAGCAATGAAAAATATACTCGGTATTCAGTGACCCTTTTTTTGGTCTCTAGTAGCAAATAGTTACTGTTCACCTTTTTCGTCACTAACAATCAGTGACTACATGTTGGTGGATGTTAACAGGGCATTACCTAACCCAACTAAAGACATACTTCATTGTCACTAACCTCGATCACTATTTACACATATTAGTGATGACTTTTGCTAGTTGAGTGGCATAACGTAGTGATGAAAATGGTCATCACAAACACAGTGACCACTCTCCCTTTTGTATTTGGTCTCTAATAAAAATTACTTACGAACCTTCAGTGAAAAAAGTGAACACCAAGTTTTGGTCACTACACGACCTCAATGAGCAATTTTATGTTGTTATTGACTAAATTATTGTGGTAGAATGTTTCTAACTTCATGAGATGAAGTTATGGATTATCTAGGGATGAGCTTGGTTCTAGAACTGGCCGGACCTGGAAAAACAAAAAATGCCTAAAATTAAGAACCGAGAATTGGCCCGAAAATAAAACGGTCTGGTTTGGTTCCGGTTATTTCCCGACTTTTACAAAGAAATTAGAAAAATGCACCGGACTGAAAAAATCGAATTCAAGGAATTATGGGAACCAAGAGTCCGCCCGTAAATAGTGCACTCTTAACTGATTAAGTTCATCCTTCAGTATCGTTATACAACAAGGATTTCTGGAAATACATGTTACATTTCATTGTGAGGCTAAACCTCAATTCATATATGAAATACAAACTAAATAAGGAAACTAGATAAAGGTAGGATTACATAAAACCCTATGCCATAAATATATAATTCTAACAAGTATGAATATGAGCATCATTTGAAGGGGGAAACATAGGAGAGTAAGCTCTTTCATTAAGTTTTGGTGATTAATGTTGTAACATAAGGTTCAACATCCAATTTTTATAAGATAGAGCTTGGGGAGAAATGGATCATAAGGCTTTTGGGGAATTTTTTATCTAGTTAAGAACAAACAAAACCTTTGTCAACAAACAACAAGATCTTGCTGGAACCAATCTAAGATAGCACGTACTAGCAGTCTTACAGTCTTACAAGACGAAGTCTCAGAAGATAATTTAATACCAATGTAGACTAGTATGTTTTACGAAGAACTATATCAGCAATTCTTAGGGGTTGTTTGGTAGATAGATTTGAGGGGGGATAATTGAGTTTTCTCTTGTTTGGGAGAAATGCTCTCAATTTTTGGGCGGAGAATTGAATTCTCTGGGAATTGCTTGAAGGCTAAATATGGAGAAATGCAATTCTCTCCATTTGGTGAAGAAATAGTGAGAATTGACTGCCTTGTGCCTGAGCCACCATTTCTCCTCTTTATTTCTCTATTGATACCAAACAAGATACACAAATTTCAATTCTCCACCCATTTTCATTTCTCTCCAATTCCATTTCTCCCCCAATTCCAATTCCATTTCTCCTCATTTCTTTTATCTATACCAAACATACCCTTAGTGTCATTTGAAAATCGTTTTTCCATGTGGGCTTTGGCCCCGTAGACTAGTTGTGTTTGTATTAACATATTTTTAATACTAGATTATTGGCCATGTAATACATGAGGCATGTGTAAAAAATACTTATATTTTTAAATACAATAACTTAAAATATTATTATAAAAAATAATAAAGTAATAATATTTTGATATTAACTGACATAGATAATTAACTAAAATTATATTTGAAAAAATTTATTATTCTTATTATAATAAATATATATATTGAAGATAAGAATATATATTTGAAATACTGATTATATTACAATAAAACTAAATCAATTTTGTAATGTTTTTTATTTGAAATTTTAAAACAATATTTACAATATATTAGAAATTATTACTTTTATGAAAATTATTACAGTGTTACTTTTTTCATATTTAGATGTGTATTTAATGATAAATAACTTAAAATCTTTCATTTAAATATAAGAAATTTTTTTGATTCAATGAATTAAGAATGAAAAATTATATCGATTACAATTGTTAACATAATTTTAAAATAAATATTAATGTACAAATTTTAAGAATGAAATGGATTTTAAATTGATACATTTAATATACGATTAAACATTTAACCTTTAGTTTAAATTTAAAAAAATAGAAAATTATAAATCAAATTATACATTCTAGATAAAACACTTTAGGTAAAATTAGAGTTTAAATTAGGAAGTATTTAAAACCAATTAAGTATAGAAGTTTTCCTTTAATATTTTAAGTTTTCAAAAATAAATTAGATGAATTAACTGAGAAAGTTATATTAGGAAAAATGGGCGGGAAAATGAAATATTGGAGAGTCGTGGAAGCGACACGTGGCAATAGTTATTTTGCTTTATTAATATATATAGATAGAGTCAATTTGTGTTGCATGCATATTGTTTGATTGTGTTGTTTTTAATAATGTTATAGTGAATGTTGCAACATTTTCTACAATGTGTTGCAACATTCCCTACAATGCACTGCAACATTTCAAGAAAACAAAAAACAAAAAAAATTTCTAAAAAAACAAAGATAGACCGACTACCAAACCTAAAAAAGGGTGCATAGACACGTGACAAAGTTTATGCGTGCGTGAGCCATCTTCTGTTACATGCGACACATTGATTGATACATGAATTCTAGCATACAATTTTCTAATTTCAATATTTGGAAGGACGCCCGTATAACCCGGTGGCGGTTTCTCTAAGTCGGTTTCAAGGGTTGAAAAAGTGTGTGTCCAATAACTGCTTACCGACACATCTGTCCGTTACATTTCAGTATCTTGGCTACTTCTTGGTCTACAATACACTCGATCTTTTTCTATCACTTGGTTTGAGCTCCATTTTTTCCTATCTGGGTTAATGGGGGAAAATCCGAACTAGTGGATCACATTCAAGGAACTTTTGATTTATTGTTTTCAATACTTAATTTAGATATAATTATATTTGCATCAATCTTTAGTATGACTAGAAGGGTACCTGTGCTACAGCGAATTGTCACGGGGTTAGATTTCTAACTCGTGCCGGTGAACCTGCTATCAAGGACCAAATAAGCAAGTGCTTTAAAGTTTAAAGCCTCTTTCGACCCAAAATGTTTGCTCGGCCCTTGATAGCGGGATTGCCCTTTGCCAGGTTCCATACGGGTTAGAAATATCCCTGTCACAGAAAACCACTTGAATAAGTATGTTCATTCTAATTTACACCAAAAAGGGAGAGATTTTAGAATTATACATGATACTAGAAATACTTATTAAAAAGGAGGATTCTCAAGGTTTAGAGTTTTAGGTTATAACCATATGTTAGTTTTAATTCTAATAATTGATTGATTCTCTTTATGTTTTTTTTTCCTATCATGTGATGTTCCCCATATG